>DWHU01001344.1:0-12920 GCA_018247975.1 Parides photinus | reverse complement strand
CCGAATAAGTGACGCAATAAACAAGTTCTATCCAACGTGAGCTCTTTTAATGAACATACGCTTTGTAAATTGGGAACGCTGTCTAAGCGCCATTTCCTAAATATGTCAATGACATTGTTAGTAAAGTCATATATTAAATCGTTTATCATATATCAGATACAATAAAAATATGCATATTTATAAAGCAAGAGAAAAGCCTTGAATAATTATTAATTAATAGTTTAAATGATACGAGGATAAAGGTACGTTTATATTCTTCTGCTTATAGCTCGGAGAGGGTTAATTTTTATGGTTTCAAATACATACTTTTTAAATCTTCCTGGTAGGCATACAGTACTAGATCTATCGGCGGAACTAGACTGTAATGCAGTTCACGTGCGGCGACGGCTAACCATGTGGCGACGTCTGCGCAGGCGCAATTAACCACATTGCGAGTGCTGGCTGCGGCTAAGTGCGATTGTTCATTACTTAACACCATTCCGGACGCAAGAGCGCTGTGAAGTACAATTATAAGACATTTTAAGTGTAATATAATTTGCTTACTAAAATAATGTTACTTAATCGTATAGAACTGAGCTTAAGTGATCAAAAATTGTTGAATTATACAAGATTAAGTTGGCTGTTATCACATGAAGTATTTATCTTTATCAATAACAGCCGAAGTAAAACTACATCAAAATCACACGACAATCTAATTGCTCATAAAAGTTGCATGAATATGAGTAAGAGATAAGATAATAATACTTTAATTGTAATACAATCGAAGGCTATATAAAATTGTAATTGGTGCATTTGTTAATGTTTTATTCTGTCTGTTACAGTCGATTATTCCCCAGAGCTCTTTCATCGAATGTTCGAAGCGACTCTCATTACAGCTTTATTGAAAGCAACCGATCTCTGCTTACGGACTTATTCGCTTAAAAGTTGCAAAAGGGAGGTGCGACTTTTCAGATAAGCGCATTAACTTTCCAAAAGGTCGAATGAATTCTTGTTATATAATACTTTACGTCCACTTTTGAACGAAAAGCCTTTTCAAAGTGAAAATTTTATTATTCCATGTACAAATCAAAGGTGATGTTACCGTTTCTTTATCAAGAGTAAAATACTATAACAAATGTGAAGAAAGTGTAATAAATGTCGTTAGATACAAATTAAAAAGGGTCCATGGGCGTATGAAAGTCTTTACACAGCCAACTAACTGAGCAAAAAAATCTTTATATGAAGCGTTATCTGATGTGATTTATTATTAATTGAAACATGTCTGTTGTTGTATAATTGTATAAAAGTATAAAGCCACTCAACTATAAAGTAAACTGCGTAAGAATGTTCTTTGGCATTCATACCGTATTTTAGTTTTGTGTACAAGTAAAATAATAATCGAATATTATGTGACAAATTAATAAAAGCGGTATCATACATTAAAATGCGATTAAGCATTATTTAAATTTCCCGTGCATCGGCTTTATTTTGTTACTAAATATCAGTAGGCACCTAAATCAAACATTTCTTTTAAACCATGTTTCGTTTAAAACAGGTTACATTTAAACAGGCAACTGTTTAATATGAAAAGATTGTATAAATGCATAAAGTTCTTGTTAACTGTTTTATATACAAAACGCATAATTAAATATTATGTTTTTCTCTCAATTTAAGAATAAATTATACTTATGTACTTCTAAGTGGTCTAATTAAAGTATGTAATAAAAAGAAAAAGAGATGTTTGTTGAAGTAAAATTTTAATGTCTGCACTAATTCAAGGACAAACCGACTTTAGTCACTTGTGAGGCAAATATGATAAGTAGCTGTGGTAATATTTAATTTTAATTAATCCTTACCAACATATGATCACCGTGAAAAACGTCGTAAAAACCAATAACTTGTCAACACAATTTGAGTGGTTTTCTTCTGGGAATAACGCACCGGTGTCCGCTTCGTCGGCACAACTTGATTTTGATAATAGTGATAATATACCCAAAATTATGAGATACGACGGTATTATAAAAGCTATACAGATGAATATCACGATGAATACTAAGAATAGAGACTCCAATTTTATAGACTGTAATAAAAAAACAAAGGAATTATTATTTGGCACTGTATTAGATACGTGCTACGGTAAAATCTTATGCTGATAATTTCTGCTTTTGCTGAAATGGTTGGGAATAATGAATTAAACAGATAATAATAGTCCATTGAATCTTGCGAAGTTAGAGTTAGACTGTTAATGCCTCATATTTAGTTAGATTCAAGTACAATTTGTATAACCTTGTTGTCTTCATTATAACAGCGGAAGCGACTGGAGTAATATCTCTCTCCTGTAAAGCGGAACTTACATAAGAGAAATGCCTTGGCGTACCTGCCTGCGATATAAACAGGTTATGTTGAAGTTTAATCTACTAAAACCTACACGATGTTCGTTATTGGTCGCTTTATGGCAGGGTCACAGGAAGTATAAGACCTTTTTTCCTTTTTCCTCTTGTAGAAAGACGCGATGGAACATACCTCTCGCCCTAAATACCGAGAAGTTCCAAACCTTTCATTATTTATTTGATTAGTAAAGAATTTATATTAACTTATATTTAGTGTATTGTTATATCCATATTTAGGAAATGTATTGATAACGAAATTTGTACGTAATTGTATTAAAAATAACCTGCATTAATAACTGTAAACATACTTAAAAAAAGTGTTTATGAGTAGAACCTGTTATGAAACGATTTTGTCGTATGATCTTTTGAATATGAAGTTGCAGGAAGTGATCCTTTTAAAATGTCAATGTCGTGACAGTGGACGCGTTGTACACTATTGGCACCAACTCAAGTAAAAGTCAGCTAATTTATAATTTACTTAATAAAATTTAAGTACATAGAAAACATATTTATAATATAACAGAGAAATACAAACAAATTTCAAATATCCGTATAAGAAAACCTTAGTTTTTACATTGAGTATAAAATATAATATAGTAACAACTCTTTATACTCCGAATAAACAATATTTTTTTGTAAGTAGATACTAATACTAGCTAACTAGTATTTTACCTAAAAATATTAGACAAACAGGAACCACTTTGATACTTCAGAACTTCTTATTTAAATATCACTATACACTTCATTAAAAAAAAAAAACGGATTGCAGTTTAACTGTTAATTGTCTGTTTTAGTTTTGTACTATGATTTTTATATATTAATTGTCTTAATTACAATATATAATACGAATGTAATTTTTAACTGCCTTTGTTATAAAGAAATAATAAGCGTCGTACATAAACATTGTTACAAATATCATAACAGAAGTATTTAATAAAAAAAATAAGGAAAGTCATATATATAAAGTCCTCGCGGTCAGTTTGCTTAAAATCCTTGCAGGACTTGATCGCTTTGTCGTTACTTTGTATATTAAATATAAACTTTAAGTGGTCTTTTAAAATATAAAATGTTGTCTTCTAATAAGTTTTTAGTGTGTTTCTTTCTTATACAATGCAGTGTAAGCTTAGCAAAAGTAGCACGTAAGTATTTAACGTTGTGATTCTTTAATGCGATTGTGTCCAACGAAATTAATATCAAGTTATATAAAGTACAATAAAAATCTCTTACGAAAAGTAAATATTATAAAGTAATATATTATAACTTCCTTTTATCTACTTGTATATGGTAGTTTGACACAAAATAAAAGGAACATATTTTTACAATTTTTTTATTTTTTTGTGATTCTAGTTTTGTCTTCAAATTATATAATTATACGACTAAACTACAAAGATACGTGTTTTAATGATTTAATATATAAAAAGTAGTTTTTAAAAATTTTTACGCTATAGTACCAGAAATCTGATATTATATATTATATGAAATATATTTTGTGTACACATCCTAATTCTGATTCAATCAGAATAAATAGATAAAGGATCATGTTTATGTTTCCTTCTGTATATTATAATACCATTTACAGTATTTACTAGTTATAATAAAATAAAAAAAATATGTAATTAAAAACATTATGTATTCAGGCTTTACTTTTAACATTTTAAAATATTTTGAGGTGTCTTCATAAGAACCAATGAAGGTGTGTTGAATTAATTTTCACGTTTGTATTGTAATTATTGTTTCAGCTGATTATGTTATTCCCTGTAAGGGATTGAAGTCTGACTGTTTGAAGAGAACTGTTCAAGAAATAATTCCGAAGTTTGTCAAAGGTATCCCGGGTATTAATGTGAATTCGACAGATCCGCTTAATTACCATAGTATCGACATAGAGTTTCCCGGTGGCTTGAAATTGGCGTTTTCGGACGGAGTTTTGACGGGTCTCCGAAAATGCCTCGTAGACCATGTTAAGTAAGACTATTCACATAACTATCTAATTATTACATTATTTGATATTAATGTTTTAAAAACGTACGTAAGTTAATACTTTTTTAAATTATAAAGAAACAAAGTTTTTTATTATACAATTATGACAAAATTTTCGTGTCATTGCACAAGATACTCTGCGACTTCAAAGATTTTAAAAAAGAAACAATTTAAATTATTTTTGTTTCACTGCTAAAATAGTACTTTTTACTATTAACATATATATAACTTTAATAAACAGTATTGTTAATTCAATTTATAATTTTATTACTAATAACATTTGTTATTTTTTACAGTTTCAAAACTGATGAAGCAGAACTCGGGTTACGTTGTAACATGACCGTCAAAGGAAAATATAAAACATCCGGAAAGTTACTTATTATCTCCATCGAAGGCGACGGCGATGCTAAATTAAAAATTAGTAAGATTCATAACTTTAAAATTAGGTTTAAGAAGTCTTTTAGTTTTGAATAAAGTGTTCTTTTTATTTCTAAAAACATCGATGATCTTTAGCACTATTTATTTAAAAACTCTAATTTATTGCGGACTAATTGTAATTGTAATCACATTTTATTTATTTTGTTAAGTATATAAAGATATAGCAGAGTTTGTGTAAAACTAATATATATGAAAAAAAATAATGTTCAGTTCTTCCAGAAGTTTTATTTAACTATATATTTTTGCCTTTATAATAAATAGCTTAAGTAATTCGTTTGACAACATGCTGTAAAAGTGTGTGTACTCTTGAATATTTGATTCCATACGGCTTGCTAATGGACACGACTGTTTATTTTTATTTTACTAATAAATGATAAGTTTATTAATAATATTATTAAGTTTAATATATTAGTTAGTTAACTATGAGGACCCATTACAATTTCATGTTAGTATTAACAGAAATGTTTATCTATTTCTAGCGGATTTCGCTATAACGGCGATATTGAAGTTTGCCGACACGGTACGCGACGGAGTAACTTATGCTGATATAAAAGATTACAAATTTACTTATATCATTAAAGACAAAGTACAGTTTGCATTAACAAATCTTTTCAATGGAAATCCAGAACTAAGTGAGTACGTTGCTGCTTTTGTAAGACAGCTATTTCGTTAAGATTCCTAAACTTCGATCTATTTCCAGGTGAAGCAGTGTTGGTATTCCTCAATGAAAATTGGAAGGACGTCGTTGATGAATTCGGTGGACCTATATTCAAACAAGTCATCGATCATGTTTTCAAAAATATTAAAAACTTCTTTAGCAACATTCCCAAGGATGAATTGGTCGTGCTATGAAAGTGTATTATTGTTTTCTAGTAATCGAAATTATTCTAGATTTAAGTAACAACGAGAAATAACAAGTGGACAACGATGAAAGAAAGGAACAAAAACTAATCTACAACTTACAAAGGAATTGTTAACCGTATACCGCAAAGTTTACGGAGATCTGTTGTTTTTGTATTGTTTTTTTATTTAATGCGGCTGTAAGCGTAATGTTTGTCAATAAATAGTAACTGTTTTCGTTAATTCTTTAAGTTTATTTTAAAACGATTCAAACGATCAATGATAATATATTCGCTATTATACTATACACAGAATAAATAATTGTCACGAAACATGACAAGAGTGAGTTAAACATTAATTGTACATATCAAATGTATATATTTATTATAAATACCTGAATAAAAGAGAATGGAAATATAAATTTGTCCCAGATAATATCCTTGGCAAGACCTAGAAAAATAAAAAACAATCTCTTTATACATGTACTATTAATACATAATAAACATATCTTTTATAACTTAATCAACTGTTTATTGAGATTTACTTGTAGAATAGTTTGAAAAAATTAATAATTCATATGTGAAATAGAATATTCTCCATTAGGAGAGAAGGCCCCGAGTCCCAACAGTGGGAACATTCAGAGAGCTGAAGAAAAATGTGAAATTTCGCAAAATATTATTGGAACATGATTAAAATTTGTTGTACTCACCAATAGAAAATTCGAATGGATAAATAAAGGAAAAGAAATCAGCAACGAAAGTGAATGGGTGATATCCTTCTTGGAGTTTAAATTTCGGTATTAAATAATTTTGCATTTGCGGCAAACTGCTAAATTTTATTTTACTGTGATCGATGTCTTCGAACCATTCCACGGTATTATTTGCTCTCAAGTTATTCTCAGTTACTGCTAAACCGAATGTGAAGTTCCTGATGATTTCGCTGTCTTTAAACACCTTCGTTATTGAAATGATTTGGCTTGGAATGGACTCTGTCGTGGTGGAAGGTGTGGTTATATCATTGGTAAAATATGTTACATTAGATAATTCAGTTTTCCCATCCTTTTTAGAATTTATTAGACTATTATATTTCTCTAACCAAGTCCTAAGCGCAACAGAATGGGTAGCGTCGGTATCTCTTTTATCCCAAATATTTCCCACAACCTTCTCGTTATTCACTTGTAAGTTTTTAGCTATTTCTAATTCCCGATGAGGTTTAAAACTTTTTTTATTGTGTTCCTTGTAAGCAGTTTTTAAACAGTTCTCCCAAACAAAATTTAAAGTTGGTGGTAAAAAAAATTCTGGTTTTTGATAGTTTTTTGCAAGAGTACTGGTTATTTTTTGTTCTGCGGCGTTTTTCCTTATATTCTTATACAAATTTACCTCTCTGTCGACAATTTTATTCTTTTCTTTCGCTGTTTGTTTACCTGGCGTTAAAATTGAGGAGATTACTCGGAAATTCTCCTCTTGTTCTTCTACCGTCTTACTCGGAACTGTGCTTGAAGCATTGAGATTGTTTCCGGCGGAGGCCGCTAACGTAGTTTCCGATGACTGTACTTGTCTGATTTGCGTAACAGAAATGGCTTCTGCATATTTAACAGTATTTACATCATTCACTTTATTTAAGGTTAATTCTAACTTTGTTAACTTAGCTTCATTCGCAAGACTGATTAGGAAAATTATTACAAACGCAGTCATTTTAACAAACACTGTTTAATCACGTTCACATGACGATTCACTACCGATAAATGAGTGTTATTAGTACGTCATGTGAAATATAATTAACGCAGGAGGGCAGGGTACTGGACAGAGGATTTGTAGCACTTAACAGTCTGCCCACCGACAGTATACAATCGCATGTCGGCCGCTTTGTGCTTTTACTGGATTATACGTAGAGTAATTCATATTTTTTTACTTAACCTATCTTTTAGTTTTATTAAACACTGGTAACCAATAAAACTATATGGAATTTATTTCTTAACAAAATTATTGAAGAACTTAGGTACAGACACAATTTTTTGTATGAATCATAAAGGGATAGAGATTCCTGAGTTTTATTAATTAAAAACCTTGCTTTTAGAGACATTCACGTCTTCTTTGAATGTAAAAGCAGAAGCTAGCATGTTCGTTAATTCCATACTTTTATCTTTTGCATACCTGTTCTTGTTAACAAATGCTGAAGACTTTGTAACTTTATTTTTGTCATTGTAGGGCTTCTTGTGCGATTTCTTCAACGGATCTGATGTGGACCACTCCTTTGACTTCCGGTGTATTTCTTAGAGAATTTTTATTAAATTACAGTTATGGTGAATCTGTTTCATAAATAATTCTAGTTACTCTGAAACGATATTGCTCTATGTATATGGCCCTCCATTGAACAATTCGCTGACTATCAACAATGCGAGGTTGTTGACAGTGTAACGTTAAGGATGAAACTTTGTAACTGTTACATAATATGCCTTTAATTGCTTTAATAATTTTATTATATACAGGCATGTATAACCAGACATAACATGTTTACTACGTGTCTTAAATTTGAAGAGATTTATTTTTTGTCTAAGTATTAAAAAACGATGTAATACAAAATACAAATTTTTCTTTATTTAAAGGAGTTAGAAAGTAAAAAAAAAAATTGGCATTCTTACAAGTTGCGGTCTTACTTATTAAATTGTGTATGTAATTATATATGTATGTATTCTTTTAATACTTCTTTTATCTTTTCTTTTGAACATTGTATTTAGTCTCAATAATGTCACTAGGACGTAAATGGATTATAACAGAACTAGGAGTATGAGTTGCTAAGGAAGTGTCATGAAACACAATACTGTCGGAAGGTGTATTTTTGTGGTTTCCATACATACATTCGATACACACATACAAGCATAGCTGCTATTAGTTTATGTACTAAATGGAAATTCTTCTCTGAAACCTTTATTTAGTCTAGGTGACATTATTGGACACTTACGTGTACAGGTTTTCAGAATAAATGTATAGCTGCAAGGTCATGTAGATTGCTCGTTGTGACAATTGATCATTAATATATAATAGGTGCGTAATAGATATTATAACAAATAAAGTAGAGGTTAATTATATTACTGTATTAATTTAATCTTAATTGGATCATAGCCGTGATAGTCAAGTGATTTGGTACCTCAGCCTCCATTCGCAGGTCCTGTGATCGAAGCCGACGCGCACCAATGACTTTTCTGAGTTATGTGTGTTTTAAGATATTAATTATCAGTTTTTATCCGCCAACCCACACTTGTCCAGTGTGGCGGAATATAGCCAAAATTATCTCCATTATGACAGAAGGCCGCGAGTTCCTGTAGTGGCAACATTTAGTAGGCTGTTCAAAAAAAAATTTTTAATCGTAATTAATACGAAATTTCGATTTCATATACTATGATAATATTAGGTATGTCTGTTTATTATTTAATCCGAATTAAAATATAAAATGGAAGGACATGCAGCTTTTTCAATAAATCTAAAAAAACTCAACACTTTGGAGATACTATAATGTAACGTTGAAAGTTTTGATTTATTTTGAGTTTTAAGTACATTATATAATTTTTTTGTAAGACAGTTCTTAAATGGGTATTAAATAAAGCACAAAGTTTTATTGCATTTTTTATATAATCATTATGTTATACTTCAACAAAAAAACTCAACTGGGTTTGTGATGTAAAGTCTAGTCTATTAGTACTTTGAAACGAGAAGTGGGTGGATCAATGTGATGTACTTTAGATCACCCTGAATAAACCTCTTGAAATCTACAGCTTTAACGGCATTGCTGTGTTACAGCTGTTAACATAAAATTAAGGTCAAAAGTGAGCTCAATAAATTTATGCAAATCAAGTTTCATGTCAAATATTATACAGTGCATGTTCAGTAGAGCGCTTTTAAACGTCTTGAATATTCATTGATTTGTTAAGCACTATTTATATGGAAAGAGACCAGACTTATTCAGCATATAAAATTCAAAGACAAATCAAGTTTGCATAATACAACGGAATCGCATAATTTAGAGCATCTGTTTTTGAATAATATAGTACTCTTCTCTGTAAGCAATGATTATGTTTTTATAACTGGAATATGTAAATTTTTTAAGATAAATATGTGAATAAAGGCTCTGTTTAAATTATATATTTAAATGAAAATAAAGAAGAATATTTTCGGGGAAACACTGGTAAGGGTTTTTTGTATTCAAATAATATTAATACTGAAGTATTGATATCAAAGCAATTATGCATTCCTATTAATGTACAAATGGAAACGTCGCATAGACCTTTCGACAGTTTCCTGAGCACGGCCTTTAAAATCAAAGGTGTCAAAAGAGTTAAAGTTCTATTTCTTTGGCAGAGTAAAGAGGGCGAGCACCCGTTAAGATGTGTATGTGTGTTGTGTAAACTCATTGCTTTTCTTTTCCACTGAGGTTGTGTGTGATTTTTTTGAGATAAATTGACTAGTCGCAGATGAAAAACGGGTCAGTGGGTCTCAGTGGCATGTCATGTTCGCGAGTCAACAGGAGCGAATGTAGATACTTTATTATTGTTGGATATAGTCTACAACGTAGACGCGTACACGGCTTAACACGTTAAGATTAAATTTACGATAAAATTACCTAGTTTTTATCTAATCTAACGCACGTAATTTTTTTTTAAGAAGGTTGATTTGGTTTTTTGAAAGAATGTTGCTATTTATTTGTATTATTTTGAAATCTAGCGCGGGGTTGTTTATTTAATCGTGTATCGAAAACAGAAAAAATCTAAAACAATATGCGTATTGTATCAAAAACTGTATGTTTAGTATGTAACTAACTAACCTGGAAAACGTTGTTTTGCCATGTACTTAATTTCATTCAGTAAAAAATCATTTAAAAATAGTGGTTGATCGTAAAAGGGTGAAAAATTTAAATATATAACTTTTTTTACTCTAAGTTATGACAAAATAAAAAATTTTAATTTGCCAAACAATGTCAGTTTATAATAAACTAATGAAAAATAAGGGTTGATTGTCAGAAGCAAAATTTATAGTTATATGTATTTTTTAATGCTGTGTCATAAAAAAATAGAAACATAGAAATAATAATGGGTGAACCACCCTTACCATTTAGAGGTATGAAAAATATATTATATTAAATTTATAACAATATGCACACAAAATTTTATGAGAATCGGTCGAGCCGTTTCGGACGAGTTCAACCACAAACACTGTGACACGAGAATTTTATATGTTAGATTACTATAAAATAAATTAAGAATGTAAAGTCCATCCCTGTTAGCACATATTTCTGTTAATTACAGCGTCAACTAGGGCATGAGGACCGTCTAGCAAAGTGACCGAAGTCTTCGCTCATTGGCTTCTCTTCATTAAGCTTAGGCGATACCTAAGTGGCGTGTTATTGTTAACTTATTTATTACTTCAGTATGATAAAGATCAATAACTTTACTGATTTCTTAAAGGCAAAAGACAAATCGGTAACAAAAACAACTTTCAGCTTCGCTTTTCATAAGTTGTCTATGAAATTCAGTAATTATATAAAGGAGTCAGTATAATTTCATAATGTAAACTGTATATAATGTAAAATGTTTAAATTATATATGATACAAGAAATATTCAGGAAAATATAAACATAGAAATTGATAGATTTTTTATCAGTTCAAGAAGAATAAGATCTATTCAATTATTAGATTGTAACAATTTCGTTAGGTTCCCGTAATGCACTCACTGTTACGACTTTCCAGTCATAACAGTGAGTGCATTACGTTAAAAATTAATTGTTAAATAGTTACATATTTATTATTTCAATTAAAAGAAATTATTATAAAGGGCAGATCTTTGTAAAAAAAAAAACGCGAACTACTTGGTCTAAATATATCTAAAAATGTTTAATAGTGCAGTTGCTTACACAAATTTTAAATGCACCTTTAGATGAAAAGGTGTTCTCGCTAATTTACAACTCTATTCAGTGAAATATTGTAAAGAAAGTGAAAAGCAAAATGAGTACCAGAAGAAGTGCCAGCACGGTTTATTTTATTTCCTTTCATCGAAGCGAATGAAGTATTTTTTACAAAAGACAGAAATTTATTTACAAACAAAAATAATTTGTGGATATTATAATAATTAATAAACAGTTCATATAACGTTCTCATTGCCAGGACTCGGAGCCTTCTCCAGGCTCCTTCTTCACCAGGAGAGAGACGTGGCCATTTACCTACCACTCTGACCAAGAGCCCAAGAGCGGGTTGGCGTATTTTATATATACACAAAAGCTGTTTCTTGGAACGTGATGGTTTCTCAACGATGTTTTCCTTCATCGGAAGCTCGGGGGGATCGAATCCGCGCCTCTCTGGGTTCGACCCTCTTATAAACTGAGCTACCATGGCTTCTTGTATATTACTTGTACCTTATTCAAATTCAAATGAAACTAGTTACAATTTAACATAGAGGTGAATTTTGTTAAAACTCATTCAAGAGATAAAGCGTCTTTAACGAAAAAGTATCTATATCACATCTGCGCTTAAATGAAAAGCAAACACAATTTTTTAATGACTATTACTGCGATGTAATTAAAATAAATGATGGCTATCTACATTAATGTGCAGACTACATTTAAATAGTGAGATTTTTTTAATAAACTCTCTTATAATACCATTTTTGAATATTCATGTTGAAGGATAACTAAATCCGCTGTTTGTCACAATGGTTAAGCTTTTCCTTTGTAAAACTCACGCCTGTGCGTGATGGCAACATGTTTCGGAGTTTAGATGTTTTTTTTTGAACTCCCCTATTTATCACGTTCACATTGTAAATCTATCATCATAGAAATCAAATAAGTGTTTATTATGCAAATGCGCAGTTATTTACATTTTTAAAATCGTCTAGGTTAATAGTTATGTTAATTATCCAAGTACGTTGCATTCATTGCTTGATTTAGCTGTGTAATATTGGAAATAAAGATATTGAATAATATAATACGTACAATATCCATATAAATGTTTACAATGGAAAAGCAATTTAATATGAATACAACGATTTTTGTCTCTCTTGCAACGTAAAATTATATTTATTCTCAAGAGATATGAAAGCAATTTTGTGTACTTCTCTTCGTAGTTCGTCTTGAGGTAAGTGAGTTCGTTTTACGTTATCTATTTATCATATATACATGGCTCTGTAGAATAAAAATCTTGCATTTTATATAAAGCACTTTTAGTATAAAGCCTGTAGAAACCGTTTTGTGTGAAATAAATTTGTATAATATGTATCATGGCATTATAACAAATTGCATCAAGCGAAAAAC
>DWHU01001343.1:0-12921 GCA_018247975.1 Parides photinus | reverse complement strand
TAGCCTTATTTATAGATATATTACTATACATGTTAAAATTTAAAACGCTGTTGGTTTTTTTATAATAAATAAATAAAATAAAAATAAATAAAATAAATATGATAAAAGATGTGCATTTAGATTATACATTTATTCTAAGAAGATAAGTACGACGAAGT
The DNA here is from genome assembly GCA_018247975.1 of Parides photinus. Classification (NCBI taxonomy): domain Eukaryota; kingdom Metazoa; phylum Arthropoda; class Insecta; order Lepidoptera; family Papilionidae; genus Parides; species Parides photinus. Next base: position 12,763 of record DWHU01001343.1, on the reverse strand, counting down.
AAAAGTGTTAGGGCCTTGAAGTTATATGTTTTGTTATTTTTAAATATAGCTCAAAGTACGAAATATACTTCTTGTTCTTTACGGTATACATACTATGTACATCGATAATTGTTTTTCATAATATTTGTACTGTACACTATGTTAAAGTAAAAATATATCGTTCAGTTGGATCGCACAATTAGATTCATTACCGTATCGCACAATGAGACTACAGTGCATAGGTACACCGACGGGTTAATGAGTAAAGCCCCATGTTGTTCTCATTTCTCTTTCACTCGCAGCTCATGAGAGAAACAAAGTGAAGAGTAATGTTCACACTGCGCACGGTTACAGTTAATGTTATTTTGGATAGTTTACCAGCTTATAACTACAGCTATACGAACAGTATCCACAATTACGAAACCACGCGTTGATATTTAAAGATTTCATCAGAAACTCGTTGTTTTGTTTGTTTACACTTTAAACAGGACGTACGAATTTTAGGGTGTATGCGGTACAAAAGTATGCTACACATTCAAAGCGTAAATTAAACGAGCCGCGGCAATCGAAAGTACCTCGTGTTCTTCCGCACCGTTTCCGGCTTTTCTGTTTTGCTTCCATACAAAGTTGTCGCTATTATGCAAAAATTAAAATTATACCTTCCTAATCATACCTTTATACATGATAAAATGTCTGTATTGTATTGACTAGCGTATCAAACGACGTCCATGGAATTATTAAAATAACGCGATGACAACATTTAGTAACTTTTATTGCATGACAAAAGTTCCGATACTATTCTGAAACATTATTTTCTTATCATTATCATATACTTTACTTTTATAAAATCTTTATTTTAACTTATGTTATATTAAAATAAATTTTAACATCCATATAAATTAGAATATCATAAGTATGATACTCTAACCATCAATTTGTTACAAACAAATTATTTCGCACATAAAATGATATTTTTTTACATAAGTAATATTTAACTGCTTATCTTTTTTCTAGGTAACCTGATCTTGCCCTGTGAGGGTGAGTATTTCAAAATATACCTTACAGGAAAAATTGCAAGCCGAGCTTATTGCGGTATGTAGGGGCGAACATTAGCGATTATTTGTACCCATTAAATTAAAAAGCAGACGCACTACATCCCTCTCGAGATGCGACTTTACAACCTATTAACTTACCATTAGTATATTACAGTCATGCCTATAATATTTTTTAAATATATAGTAGATATACGAAGGAGGAACGGAGACGGCTGTAAGCAATTGCAAAGAAATTACAGCGTAAAATGTTGAATACTATATTTATACATCAAAGAGTATATTTTCAATATTAAATCGCTTGTCGGGCGTCTTCATATAAGAACAAGATTTATTGAACTGTACAATATTTTATATTACGGTGAAATGATCGAAGAAAATCTCAATAATACTAATATTTTTGATATTGAATTATCGTAGGTTTTCATTTAACAATTTGCAGCAAATGAAAATATTTTATTCCAAATAATCATTAATTTCAATCATGTAGCTGGAGCTAATATTTAATGTATTAAATAAGTTAATTAATGGTTTTAGTAAATTTAAGATCTAGTTTAGGTAAAGGAACCTCTGACCACCGTCTATTCGTCTCCGATATCTCCTTACTGAGCCATGGCAGAGGAATACAATGACTTGTTTTATAGCTCGTTATTCCGAGAATGTATGTCAGTTAGTGGAATTGTCGATTAACGAGGGCACATTCGTGTATAACGGCAAATGTTACTTGAACGTAGTCTTTGTTTATCAAGTATCGTTAAACTATCAACCGATGCGTTATAATTTTTCCGGTAATTCTAGTTATCCGATATTTAATAACTCATGACACTTGTAACAAGGTTTTACATTTGTAAATTTTAAAGTCTAGTCCGGATAATACAATTGTGTAACTCCACCACATCCTCACCTTGCAGACATCCCCATATCTGAGGACAAGTCTTCAACCCGTGCTTTTTCCCTACATTCACCTACAGCGCTGAGACATGACACTTGACCATCGGGCCGGTTAACCGACTTAGTCACCCAGAGAGAGCTATGCTTGGCATTTCTATAAAGTACAGGGTCCGGAATGATGAAATTCGACGAAGAACTAAAAATGCCGATGTAGCTCTTAGAATCTGCAAACTGGAGTGGCGATGGGCTATCGTTTGAGCAGTCAGAAGTGAAAAGTTGTGAAAGGCCGTGGACAATTTAGAGAAAGATATTGGAAAAGACCTATGCAGTTGTAGATTGTCAAGCCAATAACATTTACTATAAAATTTACGACACTTCAATAATAATATTTTCTATAATATTATTACATTTTCATTAAATTATAAAAGAATGTGATACTCTTGCAACAAATCTCTGTTGTATTCCATTACAGTTTGTTTAAAACCACTGCGCTTAAAATCTTTTTGCTTAAGTGCTGCTTTGATGTGACTCATATTTCAATGAATGTTTACTTTTACAACAAACGCCGTCAGTCTATTCCTTAACTAACATGAATATACATAAGATATACGAGTCTTCAATATACGGAACAGTTTGTGGAAATTTATCAACATGTATTTGAACAACCATAATATCGCTACAGTTGTAAGTTTTATTTGCAATTCTTGTCGTTTCACTTCGAACTGTTGTTTTTAAACTGTACGCAATTACATAAATCTTATTGTTGTGGCATCGATTTTAATGCCCTCAGTGTCTTAAATTCTCTTTCATTCATATTTCCACGTTGGAACAACGCCAAAAGACTCTAGGAACAATTACTGAACAAAGAGGAATGCTGCGAACGCTTCATAGCTTTCTTTCGTTAAAAATGAGACCTAAGCCTCGAGCAAACTAAAGTAAACTCAAAGCAGTACTGACTAACATTTTAATCATCACCCTTACACGTAAACAACTTCGCTCATACTATATTCTTATTTGAATAACTATTACAGTATCAGTGGTTACAGTAAGAGCCTACATTTTAGATCCAGTTAATGAAGTCTATCAATTGAAAAATGGCGATTAAAATAAATATTTTTCTGTCACGCTATATGCTTAAATGTAAAGTTTAAATTATATATCTTATGTTTTATACCAATAGTGTTAAGATCCAAGACGATACTGGGTTAGAACTATCGTCCTATAGACTAACTTGAATTTAAGATGTTAAGTCTCAATAATCTAGTAAATTTACCAGTTCTATCATCCTTTTACATAAAACGTATAGGATCTAAAATTAAGTGAAAAAATATTAATTTAATATTATCCCCTCCGCCTTTCTAATGTAAGTATGTCATTTAAGGCGACTAAGTGAGAATAAATGTATGAAAGAGACGGTGGTATTCCTTGTGACCTTTATCAGCATACCGAGCTCGCCAGATTGTGAAATCTGACGAGAGTATTACTTCCAAACTAAAAGGGCCTTCACAGAATATGATGGTGATGTTAATAATCTTTTATGGAAGTTATCAGGTCTACGTCTCAGGATTCTATTGAATGAAAAGATATAATATCAAACTACTTTTTGTACGGGAATGTATTCGCTAGATATCTAATCGACGGCGCTTTAATGTGCATTTAGAAAATATTCTAACGCCACGTACAACATTCCAATCCTTGTAATACGGTGTAATAGCCGAAGCAATTATCATTCAACAATACAAGCACACCGTTGTGCGTATGTATGTGTGTATGGTTATCTTCGTACATGTGAGAGGTCGATGAGTAACTTGTGACTCACCGTGTATCAAATGGAATGAGTATAATACGTAACGTAGAATAATCATTGTCTGATATGTTCTTTATGAAGGTGAGAACGAAGCCTCTGTGAGGCTTTTAAAACTTTAACCGACATGTATTTACAAACTAAACAAAATGTTCAAAAGTACATTACCAAAATTTTATTACGTAGCATATTTTTCATCAATGGTTCAACCTTTCTAGAGGTAGTATAGAAACGAGCATTTCCAGTACTAACCTTTCGTTAAGAATAGCAAACTGCATCAATATCCTCGCATTGAGATATATAATTTTAGCTCTCCAGCACCCTTAGTTATTTCTTTATATGCCCTCTCAGAAGTAATATTCGCGTACTAGTATTCGTTGGTAGAAATAGACAAGGAAGAACCTACCCAAACAATATGAAGCAACAGCGGATAGGTTTATATTTACATGTGTAATCTGTCAAAATATTTTGCGCTTTAAGACCATTTGTATATGTAATATCGTTGCATACTGTTTCTAAATCATTTTATTCTGAATTAAGTAGATAGATTTAAAAATTACGCAGTCGTTATGTTAATAATCTATGACTAACTTGACATTTAACCTTCAATAAGTGGCAGGCGATAATGAAACTATATCGTAAGTTATTTATAGCGCTTAATGTATTTTGAGCATTTGTTACGAATCAGTGATATAAATATTACATAAGGGAACTATGTCATGATCGCCTAATTACTTACGTCCTGTAAGGAGGATATGTGTATATCTGGAATAATATTTTTACGGTTTTCTATTCGAAAAAGTCGAAACAATACATTACAAAAATTTGTAGCGTTTCCTAATCCTGTAATTTGGATTAATGATAAAATATTTTTTTATATCTTTATAAAAATTATTTATAGCACTGATTTGTTACTTGTAACTATATCTGTAACAATTTTTAACCGTCGGCATATAATATAGACTATTGGGAACATGTTGGATTGTTAGTAGGAATATTGTCTAAGTACGCTACTGCAGCTACTTTATATTGTTACATATAGAAAATGAAATTTATTATTAGAACGTTTCACATAAAGTTACTTCAAAACAAGTAACGGAAACCGGTAGCACCCCACCTGTTCCGTTCTTGCACCTTTCAATTAATTTATATTTAGCTCCCTCGTAATACTTAGCAAGTAGTTTGTAAACAAAATAACGGAAATACTTCTGAATACGTTAACGAATGTTACAATTCGTTAATTCTGGTTCCATTTTGCTTTGATCGTAATGAAAAGCGCTTGGGCAATGACTGAATTAATTTTACTCTACTAACACATTAATTATCTTGTACAAATGAAACTATCTACAACATCTCGCCCTCAAAATCCTCGTACACATTTAAACTTGGTAAATCATAATTTTTTAGATATTAAGTTAAAATAATGCGGATTTAAGTTTAATCTATTTTTAATTAATTTTACGAAATCGAACAGTTACGTGAGATTGTTTTCAAGTTCGCGGAGAGAGGGGAGGGTTGGAAAGGATGATCATGCTCGTTAATGTAGTAACGTCTTCATGACTCCTAATTAGTATAAATAACAAGTATCAACGTAATTAGATCCTTATTCTTTGAACAGTCGTCAATCAAAGCTACATTATCGGAATTAAAATGTAAATTTTTTAGGAAATCTAATATAGTTCCTTATTTGAGCTAGCAAGAAAAGTCTGTTCTGATTATACTGGATGTATTCAATTTATGGGGACGCTTTCCCATCCATGCTTTACAAGTGGCACAGCTTATTTAATCGGGGCGGAAAATCATTATTTATTCTGCGAGTTCGGCCATAATTCACAGTATTGATAAGCGTTTATATATATTGCTGGTAGTTTAAATCTACTTATGATAGTCTTCTTCTATTACCGTCAGAGGTACAAACATTCCTGTGATCTGGTTAGAATCGGAGCTAGCAGCTAGTGAAATTACTGGGGTAAAGGGACTTAACATTTCGTACTTCAAATCGACTAGGACAATAAGGTGTTGTGATTATTCATAGTTGAGCAAGCGTAACACTTACCATCAGTTAAACGTTTCGCACATCGCCAATTCGTTGAATTAAAATCCATTGACAAGCGACATCGCATGCCCAATATCGATAAAACTACAGTATTTTTAACAGGAACAAAATCTTTAGTGCTGAGCAATTGCTTTCCCGATAGTGAATGGAATTTTGCGGCAGTTTGTGATCGTTCAATGGTTGAAGCGCTTAAACATTGCGGGATTGAATCGGGGTCCGTCGCTCCGATGGGATTAGTCAGTGTCGCTCCACAAAGGATCGTCCGCGCCAAATGGAATTCCCGAGATAGAAAGTGCGCCCTGATTGCATAATCATTTGCTAGGTCCACAGCGAAACGATCGTCAATCCATTCAATCATTTTTTTTACAATCGCAAACCGATCCGCTGTCTCGTTTTACACTTACAAAACATTAATAAATCATCGATTATTCAACGATGACGATTACATCAAACGCGTCGATTCGCCAAAGGCCCCTGTCGAATCGTAAATTCACAAAGGTATTCAATCGTCAGCATATCTTCAAGTAATCACTATGCGACTTGTTTATATTGAAAAGTAAAAATTAAAGTTTTATTTCTTGAAATTATTTAGTATAAAATTACGCTATGTCTCCGTATAAAAATAATACTCTCAACAGGGTAGCCACCTTAATAAATAAAATTATTAGTTATTACTAAATAAATATTATTTTCGTAACTACAGATTATTTTTCACTTAGCTCATCTGGTACTGGGATCGCAGAGCCTAAGAACCAAGCGAACAACTTTAGATGACGCGGAGTTACATACGTACCCAGGATACCAAAGCGAATAACTTTGATTTGCGATTGTACAATAACCTTAATTCTAGTCAACTCCATCGCATTATTTTTAGCGTCGGCGCAATTGGCGGAAAATTCAGACATACTATGCGGCGGTCGTGTAGGCGGCGGATATACCGATGCCGCCTTCTTGGCTCGCTCTTCGAAACAGATCTTAACGCACCGGGTTTCAATGTCAATACGAAACACTGACGAATTCAGAACAACTATGACATCACATATATAATATCACATCAGTTCTTTATTTTCACATATACACCGGTCTACAATGGCTTAACACATGACCTCAATTTCACGTTGTGTTAATTTACAATGAAACCGTAGATAGTGGAATGTGATTTGCACAGAATAATCGAGCTCACATATGTCGACCGACGAAATACAATAATATTGTTACGACAGGAAATTCACAAATTAATAGGCTATGAAAGTGGTAGCCGGACAGGCGGGTTCGAAAAAACCTAACCACTATATCTTAACCTAACTTAGGTTGGAAGTGTCATCTAATGAAGTTTTGTTTTATATGAATTAAGTCTTTCTTATATCGGAGCTTTAATTAGACTTTAAAAAAACTCTTGTTAGCACGAAAGATAAAAAAATTAAGTGCAGAAAAGCTTTAATTTGTTTTTAAAGACTCGAACCCTGAAGTTAACTTTCCATCGTTTTATTTGTTCGACAAGTAATCAATTTCAAAGCATTTAAATAAATAGGTAAAGCTCCGAGGGCAATTTTTCTAACGGTCAATTATCAGCGTACTTTTAATTTGCATTTTAAGCGTAAATCAGAGTTTACAATTACCCTTCTTTATTTTTTTCTCGTCAATAATAATAGCAGAATAACTATGCTGTGGTACGGTTGTAGTATCCATATAAATTCTTGGCATATTCATGGCTTACAGTTCATAAAATATCCGTAACAGAACATGGAAATAAACTTTTGTGTGATGTGTTAACTATTGTATCATCAGTCATTCTTCATTTGCCTCTACACTATGAAGATCGATCACGGCATTTTACGCCATATCCATTAGTCTTCATATTGAAGCTCTTCCCGATCCATTATTTATCTTTTATCCGTCTGTATTATATTTTAGAGCAAATACAGAATCGAATTATGTCGCTCAGTCTCGATGTCTGCTGATGCTAATTCTATAAACGTATATTACATGTATGACCATGCTTGCTTTTCGGATGGAGGGTCTTACACACATAACACACACAGATAACGCTTAAAAAAGCTAAACAGCTTTTTTAATCGTACGTTACGATTAAAATCAAATCGTAATCATTTGAGGAAGAGAAAGCTCTTTCTCAAATGATAATACCACCTAAGTTGCCGCTTACGAGACGGTGAGGGGGCTTGTAGATGGGGATATTCTAACCCGTCTCACACAAGGAACAAGTTCAAATACCAATTGATATTAACTGCTAAATTGTGATTTAAATTCAATAGTGTTAGATTGCCGTCTCATAGACGGAAAGTACATAGCTTCCTTTTTAATTTTGCACCATCCTATGTAATCTTTGCCAAACAGTTTATATAGGTTGTAGAGTCTTCAATTTAATTTCAAAATAAAATTAGCTATAATAATTCATAGGCATTAACCTATAGTAGTTTAACTGTAGTATCAATTAAGATGGTTTCGCGGATAGACATCTTGATAATCAAATGAAAACGGGGAACTGGTGTGCCTTTCTTGACCTATTTTCTAGGATTAATAGACAAGGTTAAGTAAGTACTTGAAACGATTCTATTAAGTTCACAATACGAGAGGAAACTAGTGTTTTACTGCTTCGCTTAAAAATCATTTAATAATCAAAACAATGTGATAATATTCTCATAATGCCTCACGTTTATGAAATTTAAGATATACTTGCCGTGTTAACTAGATTACACTAAAATTCGTTCCATTGAACAATTTATGAAACGATCTGTGTATCTATTTTGGGCTAATTAAAACAACCGTCGTTCTTGTTAAATCAAAGGTCAAACATTTGCTGCTCGTGATATGAACATTCATACATAAACTACCCAAGTTTTAAATTTTACAAATGAATTACATTTTCGTATGTTCTTTTAAAAGTCAGTGTAAGTTTACCGTTGTGTGGTTTTTATCAAACGAATAACATTACCGGTCCCGCCAGCCAGGGCCGGTAAGTGGGTGACGATGAGCCGGTGCTGTTAAGGCGTTGACATACCACCCTATGTTATCGTCACCGTTTCTGGCTCATGTTTTTTTTTTGTATAATAAACATTCTTCGAGGGGTATTCGAATATAAATAGTTCTTATTTACATGCTACACGGAATCTTTGGTTACTCATCTACAAAGTTGAATTCATTATATGTTAATAAAACACTTTTCGTTCAGGACATTTTAGACTTTATTGTTATATATCAAACTATTCCTAATAGTCGATTATTTAAATTGAGTCTATCTGATGATACTACGCCTAACAGTCAATGAATGGGCAGATTTAGAATTATAAAATACATACAAAATTATACAATTAAATGTTTTATTTTATCAGTACAATTAAATACACAATTTGATTGAATTAAATTGAACTTGAAGGTAATGCGTTGTTAATTTTTTCAGCCGTTGAAGTAAAACTTGGAGTAGTTATTATTGTCATATTCCCGACGAAGACAAAATCATAAAAGTCATGAAAGTCGGTTCGGTCGTTCTAGAGTTATTTTGTAATTACATTTAACACAGCGCCATCTATTGATCACGTGCTTAATCGAGTCCACAGATACCGGCTTCTGTTGGTATCGTTTGGAAGTAATAAATAATTGTGACTATCAGACATTAAACAAATAATTTGCAATAAAATAATATTGTAACTATAAATTGAGAAATAAGTAATCCTATCTCTCAAGTTGTATCAAACTGCATGCGGTGTGCAAATTTGATTAATATCGGTTAAGTAGTTCAGAAGTTCATCGCGGACAAACACTGACACGTAATTTATATATATTAAGATCACTACAAATAGACCCTGTCTACTTTGGTTAGTAAATATGTTTCGAATATACAAACCTTGCACTGTTACTGTAAACCTATTGTAAATTAGAAGTTAATAAATATGGTAAGGAAGTAAAGGTTTATCGGAGATTAGCTGTTTTTTATTGGCGTGGAGCTGCGACGGAAGGAGGGCGGTGTATGCGGGCTATATGTGAATGGTGCGTATAATCGGGTTGCCTCTGCGACTGCTCGAGACCCGGCGACGGTCGTTGTACCGCCAGGGTTGATACTAATATGAAATACGAGTTTTAATTTTGTTCAATCTAATGCGATACTTTAAATAAAATATTGTCGTAGAAGATGGCGGATACATCATCGTCTTGCCCATTTCCCAAATTATTCGTGGCTGTCGTAGTACGAGTTTTCTCCATGCATTTCTATCAGACGCTAACTCATCATTCACCTCTTACACTGCATACATCAATCGTTTCTTCAGTATCATTTACAAAAAAAAAAAAAAAAACGTACCTAAAATTTTCTTTGTAATATCCGTTGTCTCCGATTACCTTTCAACCTTTCTACCACAGGCGCCATTGCAAATTTCCTCTTATGTACTCATTCTTGATTTTATCCATTCTTGTGACTTCCACTCGTGCACCATGACATTCTCATCTCAGCTGCATGCAATCGTTTCTCATCCTTAGTTGACCAACACTGATAACTACTGGCCGAAAAATGACACATATCCAATAATATTTTAAACAGTAAATTACGAACTGGCAGTAATTTTTTTAAAATCTAACAACGTCTTTAAAAAATGTCTCAAATTTTAATTATAATATTACATAAAACTCTACTTCTTTTTTATGTAGTAAATCGATCTATTCGATTTTATTAGCCATTCTTTAACATCTTAAACTAGTCGTAGCCCTGACAGTGTGTGACCATATGAGCAAGCTTCATTGATGACTCACCGACAGAAATACCATAATAATACGAAGCTGACTCGTCCGTATGACGCAACGAATTTTATTTGTAACCTTTTTTTTTCTTCGCTCTTATAGTATTAACCGCACGTTTACAACGGAACGTGTGTCCTTTAGAAACTATAAAATGTTCTTTATAGAGACCCTTGAAAAATATTAATATATATATTTTTAAGAAAAAAGCCACATGTTATTTATGGGTTGGGGCTGAATGTATATAACATTCAGCCTCTGTTTGCTTTCTTTAAATTTATAAAAAAAAATATACTCATTTCGTTTGTTAAAGACTTTTAAATTAATGAACAAGTAATCAGTCGCCTATAGTGTCAATCATGTCTTCCCACATAAGTATAAATATGCATACTCATACAAAAATAATAATATGAAAATGCAAGATATTAAATAATCGGGAAGCTATGTATGGTTATGAAAAATCTTTGGTTGCAGTGACAATTGTTAAGGGTTTAAAGGCTGGAGATCTATTTGCATATATACATTTATCACAATTATAGCGATTCGAAATTGTAAGTTTGGCACTGGTGTCTGTATTGTAATGAACGTCGAAGCAATACCGCGTCGGCATTAGTTATACGGACAATAAGCGAAATAGTAGTCACTGATATTACAGAGGCTTTCGACTAATTATTCATGGATAGATATTTAAGTATTTACCGACCTAAAACTTTCACATGACATGTTAATATGTTATCATTTACCTCTATCATATATACGACAACTGGGAAAAATCAGCTAACTTTAAAAAGTACAGATACGAATTTATTTTGAAACTTTGAATGTCGTTTTGGTTACTCTTCAATTATGAAGGTTGATTCGGATCACATAGACATTCAGGAGAACGGAGAATCGATAAGGATTTTCACACAAGTGTTCACTGTTAAAGGTCATACATCGTTTTACAATAGTTTCGGACCGCCTTTTTAGATTGGTGTTCGTGGAAATAAGCCATCATTGAATTAATACCAAAGGCAGCGTAATATTTAACATTCATTGATTCTATTTTACACCCGAACTGAATGTGTTGAATTACTTTAAATAACACTAAAAAATCGATTAGACGTCTCTACAGTCGAAAATACAATTTTGAATATATCCCCGTTTCAATGAAATATCAAGCGCTGTCAATTACGTATCGTGGCTTTTTATTTTATTTATATCCAATTCAAGAATCGCCGTCGGGCTTCAGTCTAGCCGGTAGACAATTAATCATTGAAAAAGTTTATGCCATTCCTTAGGGAAATTCAAAGAAATTACTTTTACAAATCTATTATTCGAGATTAAGAAAGCCATTTGAGCCATTTTTATCAAGAAAATGGGATATTCGTATTGTTCAAAATTTTTTAACGATACTTACAAAACCTCTTGCGCTACTTTAAAGTTTTTGCACAATACCAACGACATGCATCAAATACAGTGGAGTATTAAAAAAAAACTATGACGGAGCGAAAAAGAATCATTGTTCGCTTACATAAAAATCACGAAACTTCACACAGATTAACTTCACACTCTATAACACTAATAAAGCTTAATAAAAATGCTCTAACTGAATTTAATTATTAAACATTCGATATACGTCTGTCAAGTCTTTTACAAAGAGTTGTTTGTCAATTAAAAAATGTGGTGATAAGGATAACTTATCGTTGAAATTATTGGTAAAATCGAGGACAATGTAGTTTTAGTTCATGCTTACTAGTCTGTATAAATAATATTGCCATACATCATTCGCCATTTATAATTAAAATCAGGCAAACGGTTTCAACAAAATTGACCGAGCTGCATCAAACAGGAGAACAGAACACATATAAAAAACTACGCCATCCGATAGAACTGCAGACGAGAGGTAGGCAGATGGATATACAAAAGGTTTCTCATTATCTTTGAGAGTAATAGCAGCCCGGCCGCAAGCTTGACCAGCGGAATGAAAATTTGCTTTGACTAAAGTTCAATACGGGATCCAAGTCCGTAAATCCAACTAGTCTGGAAGAGGCTTTAAGTTCATACATTCGGAGCCGCATAAGGAATCAGAACAAAATTTGACCATACATTCGGAGTAAAACATTTTTACTAGACAGTTATTTAATTTTTTTTTTATTTTTTTTTTTCGCGGGGGAATTCTTCGAAAGATACCCTGTCTTCTGGGGGGAAGGCCAGGGTTATGTGAGGTTTCTACCCACTAAAACCCCCTCGGTG
>DWHU01001342.1:0-12932 GCA_018247975.1 Parides photinus | reverse complement strand
GCGCCGCCGAGCTCGAGTTGCCGGCGCACAAGCAGCTCGCGCTGTTGGCGCTGAGCCGGCGCGCCCGCCCCCGCGACCTGCGCCAGCTCGCGCGCTCCACCGCCGACCTGCTGCGCAATGAATGGCCGCTACTTGACTACGCCCAACAACTCACCGGTGACTACAATCACTATTAAACTTTACAAGCAATTTCTTTGGAGAATTAAGTATGTGCTGGAGGAACAAATAAAACTAAATAGCTTTCTTAACAATTTCACGGACGAAATTTAGATTTTTATCGCATTACAGTCATAGTCATTAATTCTTGGAGCCCTTGATTCCTAAACTAGGTTATTTTAACCTGTATCTCAGGAATCAGCGCCCTCTTCCAATGTCATTAAGCTATGCAATTTTTAGAACAGAAAAGAATTTAATAATAGAAAAACTAAGGAAGTCTGCACTTTTGGAGTTGTGTGTTAGAATGTGCGTGCGTGCGTGTGATCTGGGTTTAGACCAAGAAAAGTATCTAAGCCGATTATCCATATCACTAAGTGCACATTGGCGAATTGAATGTATCCATGATAGCCGCTAAATTTTGAAATATCTCGATCCCTTCGCAGGGTGCTCAACTTCAGTATGAATCAAACCACTATTGTGTCTTCTCTTATTGGAAAACTTTATGAAAATTTAAATAATGTTCATTATTAATAGATGAAATGCTGCTTAGTGAGGACGGTAGGCGGGAAGTATTCAGCAAGTTCATGGAGCTCTCTAATACTTGGCAAAAGAAGAAGGCGTTGATGGATGTACTCAACTGTTGGCCACCTATCAAAGCTAAGTACGTAAGAATTAAATATATCTTCTTTGTCTTTCCCTTATTGCTTCTTCCAACAACTGGTTAGTGATACGGTTTTTTTTGGAACCGATTGTGAATCTGTCACAACATTATTGCTGTTTGGCCAGTCAATATTTTAGAGCGAGAGTATTCTGGCCGCAATTCCACCATCCTCGACCTCAGAACGTTTATATAAATGATACACTTGCTCATACTAACGCGGTGCCAATTAGGAAGGTTTATACTGTACATCATTGTAACCGACGGCCTTTGACTGGGAGAAACACATCGTCTTATATTTCATTGTTTGTTTCAGAGATACTTTGACTTTACATTGTGAATACCTGAAGTCAGTATTGACAACATCCACTGATCAAAATGAAGCACTGGTGCTAATAAAACTGCTCTTAAGGGAACCTTTGCTGGATGAAGAGGTATGGAAATTTGTCTCTTAAGTTTCTTACCATATACATTAGTTTTCTTAACAGGATATGATTCTTAACCCACCAGTAACCAGGATTTTAACTATCAAACGGTATTGCACTTACATATTCAGACAAATACATGTCTCATTGAAATTACTAACGTGTTTTCACGGTTTCAGGAAGTGAAATTATTGTGTGAAAGTGCGCCCGCTCAGGCTGTTTTGAATGCCATCTGGGTGGTTTTGCTCAACAAATGCGAACATGCTAAGGAAATAATATTACAGTTGGTGCTAAAACACAAGGTATGACAACTGAGCTATCTTTGAATTTTAATAGGTGACTAATTTATATTAGTCACATGTTTTTGTTGTTATCAACACAATAAATAAAAGATATACAATTTATGAAAACAGTAATGAATCTTAATTGCAAAGTGCTTTCATATATCCCGCTAAAAAATAAATTTTGTTTTTTTTTTTGTTTTACAGGAATCGATGAAAAAACAAGAAATAGATGATGAACTCATCAATGAGTTGCTCGATAATGAAATGTTCATACCACTCGTACCAACTCCATTGTACACAAACATTATCAACTATATTATCAATAAGCAATCCGCAGAAGGGGAATCCGCCAAGTACACCGTGAGCTGGGCTAGCGAAGTACTCAAGAACGCAAACTTTATTGCGGAGGCGGGACATTTTTCACTCATATATATGGGAGTTCCATCCTCACTCCGTGGATTCACTGAATCAGTGTTATATTTTAAGAACGTGTTTAATCACTAAAATCTAAATATATTCCAATTAAACATACAATGTATAGAGTTATAAGTTATTAAATTATACATAAATGTGTAAGGCATGTTATTGTACCCCTTGCATATATACTCGTCCAAAAGAAAGCAAAATTATAGCATACAGTGAAAATAATTTTTTTGTAGGAAAGAGGCACTAACTAGACATGTCATAAATAAATACCAGCAAGTATATCACCTACATATAAATAAAACCGGTAAAAATGCCTATTGTTTTCAATAATTATTTTGTCTTAAAGTTTCTAGTTTAGTCAATAAATATCTCATAAAAATTATGTAATAATCGTTCTAAGGTGAATCAGCATGGTTTTAAAACCTTAGCCTGCTTCTAACAAAGAAAAAAAAATATGACAAGTGTTTGTCAAAAAATACATTTTGTATTGAACTCGTTTTATTTATAATCTAGGAGCAGGTTATGTCGAACAGTTTAATATAATTTCTTTTAAAATAATAACAATGTTTAATGTAATAAAACATATTTTGCGATCGCCAAGTAGTTCAACGGCACGTTGTATTTATACAAGTCCACCACTTGCAACCGAAAAGTTTAACCGTAAAAGTATTCCCGCGGATGATGAAGGTGTTCAAGGCGAGAAATTAATCGATTTGGATTCTGGCTTGAAGTCGTAAGTACATATTTAAGAGCGACTTCTTTATTTCAATATACAAGGACTGTGTGACTCGTAGCAATTTATAGTTTTTGTTAACAAAGCCATAAAATATTTTATATATTTAGACTTGTTAATTTATCACTTATTACCAGGAAACAAAATCTATTTCCCACTCTGGAATCAGACAATCTTATATTTAATGGAGTAGCATACAAGGATCTTCCAATATGCAATATTCGAGTTAGCCATAACAACACAATTTTCACAATGACCGACGCTAATGGCTTAGTTAAGCTCATTAAGTCATGTGGTATAGAGGGTTTTAAGAACACAAAAAAGGGAACAAATATTGCGGCGCAAACTACTGCAATCAGTATAGCAACAGTAAGTTTTGAATCTTACTCTTTTTATCGTATTTTAAATTTTGGTTAATTTTATCATGATGGGCAGTTTTATAGGTAATGATAAAATTATCAAGAACAATGTCTATCTTTATATCTATGAAAACATTTTGTAATTTTACTTTGCAGAAAGCATTAGACAAAGGATTTAAAACAGTCAGAGTCAGAGTGAGAGGTTTAGGACCTGGACGATTGGTAATATTTTAATTATTTTACTTTTTATACACAAACACTTCTTGAAACAATTTTATTAAATTTATGTTAAAACTTTGTTACAGTCCGCAGTTAAAGGTTTACAAATGGGTGGTCTGGACATAGTCTCTGTAACAGACAACACTCATGTGTCTTGGAACCCGCCACGACCACGGAAAGCAAGAAGGTTGTAGTTATCTGTGAATATATTTATGTAGTTTTAAATAAATTAAATACTAAACAAAATAATTTTTTAATTTATTAAAAATTTTTTATTATCCTTTAACTATGTCATTATTTACAAGTCTGTAGAGCTCAACTTTAAAACCCATATTTGGATTGGGTCTGTCTCTTTGATAATCTGTTATTTGCCCATTTATTTTGTAATTCAACTTCATTTGCTTTTGCCTGAAAAAAATGACAAAACATTGAACTGATACATTTTACTATAATAAAAAAATATTTCAACTAAATGTTAGCGTTATTTAATTATTAATTTTGTTTTAAATAGTCATGAATTTAAAATTTATAAGGCAAAGTGGAAACTTACTTGATGAGCCAAGTATGTGATCTGGTGTTTTCTCTTTTGCATATGTGTGGGCTCATTTCCTTTCTTTTTACTAGCTGACACTCTTTTACTTGTGTCATCCATGAGACCTTTGAGCAATAATTCTCTTGCTTCGGCCAGTACTTCCTGTTGATTGAAATCAACAATTTGTATTTCTTCCCTTTTGCGTTTGCCGCGAGCACCGACAAGTTTTAAAATCTACAAAAAAATAAATAATATAGCTTTTACATCTACATATGATAAAATCTATATCGGAGATGAAATTGTTCTTTTTATGACGTGGTCGCATGCACTACATATTTAAAGCTGGATATGTAAAAAGTATTGTGAGCAAACTATCAGGATTCAAGTACAGCTTTTTTGGACTAGTGACAATGATCATTTTACCATCGGACGTATAGACACACCGCGGACATTCATCCCTACGTTGTCGATATCCCACGCATTCGGACGAAGAGATTTGCTTCGTCCTTCTTAATGCGAACAGCGAGGGACTGGAACAGTCTGCCGACGTCAGTGTTCCCGTCCAGGTACGATATGGGAATTTTCAAGAGGAGAGTGAATAGGCTGCTTCTAGACTAGTGCGCTTTACCATCAAAGACTACATTGCCGCTTACCATCAGGTGGGATCGCGGTCAAGCGCTAGTCCATAACCAATAAAAAAAAAAAGATCGACCTTCACTAATCAATTTTAATTTTCTTTGGCTCATCCTTGCAAGAATGCCTTGATATTGGCTATGCAGTGAGTACTTTAGTACAACTATTTAAGAAGAAAAAATAATAAAAACTGATTATAAATTTTTATTTTAACAAAATGGAACTCTGTTGCATGATACCCATGCATAATTATTCACTGTAAATTATTTTACTTTTATCTCCAATAAGCCTGATATTGACTTGCTAATGACTTAGTCTGCTAACTGTATTTATATAAGGGAACAATAGCTTTGTATGAACACAAAATTAAACTTACAGCTTCTTCATCAAGGACCACATTGTCATCAGATACGGAATTCGGCACATTACTAGAACTACTTGCCGTTTCTACATCTACTACATTTTCTTCAGATTGATTGTAATCAGGTTGTATATGGGTTTCTATTTCTTTCTTGAAATAGGATTCTATACTTCTAGGTTTCTTGATAATGGAGGCTTTATTCAACTCTTCATTGACATTCACTTCAACATCCAAAGGACTTTCCTCTATTTGGATAGGTTTGTTCATTGAAAAGAAATCATTCTGTACATCGTCATCATCACTATCATCAGAACAGTTCTTCATTAACTTATTTGCTTCTGCTTTACCTTCCTTAATGGTTTTTGGTAACAGTTCTTTTTTCTTAACACCACTACTGCTATCAGTCTTGTGTGTTAGGATTTGGGGTATTAAAGACTTTATTGTGACTGACATGCTACCATTTCTAGGTTGTGGTAAGATACTTAATAAACCAGATTTTTTCTGTATAATGAAATAAGATTATCACTTAATATACATATTTAAAAAAATACTTAAACACATAACATAAAAACATCAAATTACTTAATTTTTAACAAAAATAAGAAAGAATTTATTTAAATTTTTACATATCAACTTACATGATTTTCAACTTTTGGTTTTGCATTAGGTATGGTGCTTGCTACATCTTTAAACTGTAAAATAGAACATTTTAAGTAAATAGCATGAGGTTTCTTTAATTGTTTACAATAGCTTATAAACAAAAAAAATTAAGATTGAAAAGATATTTCAACTAACATCATTGAGCGATGGAACAGTAATTTTTGATTTGGGTTTTAAAACATTGCTCGTGGTCTCTTTTTTGTGTAAATATTCATCTTCTTCCTCAATAATACTAGAAATATTATGACTTGGCTGCGGTAGACCGTTAAATAAACCTCCATCCAATTCATTTTTAAGATCAATTTCTGACTTTGAAGTCGACGGTTGAAAAGCTAAAAAAGATAAATTTATATAAAAAATTACGTTAAAAAAATGTTTAAATAATACCTAGAATATTACCTTCTACCAAATTCTTCGATGTGTCAGCAGAGTTTTCTTGCTCATCGTCTTCATATTCACTAGAATCGCTGTTTCCATATGCCACTAGCGCCATTATTAATTTTAAATAATTTAACAATCAGAGGATATTTAACCCTTTTTGTATTATTTGATTAAAATGTAAATGTTAATTTTTTTAATAATGAACGTAAACTACAATAACTTTTTTCTTTCTTTACTTGTAAATGGGCTTAGTTTCTAAGACCATGCTGCCCCATTCTATAATATGTAACCATTGTAATTGTCAGTCTTGCGTTTCAAATATTTTCATAAACAAATTAATGTATATTAATGTGTATTTCCAACAGGCAAAAAAATAATAGTTTTTTTTCGTTGTCAACGTGTGCGAATATTTGAAGTTCGTTAGATGAGAAGGTATAGTTTTATAACCATAGCCTATTCGCAATAAAGAAACAAACGAAAAACGTCAAGTTTAATGTGTCTTACCCGTGAAGCAGATTTTTTTGAAGATTCTCAAATTGCAATGTAAACTTACACATTTATTTGATATATAAATGTATATGTATATACATAAAATTAACAGTCTTATAAATTATTTAACTTATTCTAACATATAACTTGAGCAACCTGTACTTTAGATTTTATTAAAAAACGATCGTACTTTTCCGAAGTCTTACTTTGTTTTTTATTATTTTTAAGACTAAAATGCCGAAGAAGTTTGCTGGAGAAAATAGTAAGGCTGTTGCGGCAAGGGAGCGGAAAGAGTTGGTGAAACAAGAAAAAGATCAAAAACTTAAACAAAAGATGGAGGATTCTGAATGGCAAGATGATGATGATAAGCAAAAAAAGAAAAACCAAAAAAAGGTGCATACCTTCTGGTGTTTTTTATTTTACTTAATAAACGTGCTGAAATAATTCCGAATTGTTTAAAATTTTATAGCTGCAAATATAATAGTTTGATTTAGTCTTAAAATACAAAAAAAATAATGTAACTATTAGTAACATGAAATATTTATTTTCAGGAAGAAATGGAGAAAAAACGTTTAGAACAATTAAAAAAGAAAGCAGAGGCAAAAGCTTTGTTAGAAAAGGAAATGGAATCAATAAAAGCCAATGTGAAAGTAGCACCACAATCTAAGATCACTAGGGCACAGATAGAGCAAATTAAAGAGAGATCTCTCAAAGCAGAGTCTGACAAACCAGTGGTAATTATAACTCTTATCATAATACAATTACATAATTTTTATGTGATTAATTAAACCAATGCCCAGTTCAAACAGAAGTGACAATAATAGCATTTTATCTCATAGCATTGTTTTCGAATTTCTTGTAAGACTATGTCACAGCTGGATTCTTTTAATTTTTTGTATATTGATGAGCCTAGTAACAAGTGTGAAATTTTTCTTTTTTGGACTCTGTATCACTATTATGTTTGTTTCTCAGCCTGCTTGCAATAAAAATTATATATTTTCTTTGTTTATATTATGAGTGTGTATTTAAAAATTATTATTTTTAGCCTTCTCGAGTTGTGGTGGAGGAGACTCCTCTTGAAGAAAATCTCAATAGACTGCAGGTAGATGGAGAAGTTGCTCAATCAGTTGAAGAAGCTATTTCTCTATTAAGGTATATATAAATTATTATTCAAAACATATAATGGAGCGAAAGCATTTACTCTGTTTACCTTTATTTTACTTTTCTTAATAGACTTTGTTTTTTTTCTAAAATCAGAGCCTTTTTGTCAATAGACAGATTGAACTGTAGACCGTATGTTTTATCTTGTTTACCCCCAGTTGAATATTGTCTTTTAGTTTTAATGCAAAAATAATAAACATTATTTTGTATCTTAGATTAAAGGTATTATGTATTTCGTTATACATATATTTTAGTTATACGTCAATTTGTGTTATATTATATAGATATGTGTGTTATTAAAAAATACTGTCTTTGGTTACAGTGATAAGGCTGAAATTGATAAACATCCAGAGAAACGTAGGAAGGCCGCATACAATGCATATGAAGAGATTAATCTGCCAAGGCTCAAAGCCGAGAATCCCACGCTTAGGTTATCACAACTTAAACAAATGCTTAAAAAGGAATGGACCAAGTCTCCGCAGAATCCGCAAAACCAAAATATTTGAGATGCAACAATTTTTAGATCAATCATGGCCAGTTTTGCAAAGAAGTTATCTTTTCTGATCCATGTTTTCATCATCACTGAGATATTTGATTTGTACAAGGAAGAAATAACAATGCGAGACTATCCCACAATTATATTTATTGTATCAAGTCAATCTCCGTGTAACAAAAGTCGCATGAGGGCTAATGTTTGTACATAAAAAAAATAAAAGTTTGTGAATTATTCAGGTTCATTATTGTACTGTAGTGGTATTCCTCTGCGACCTTCTTCAGCTTTTTTTACTTCTGTTTCTCCCAATTTCTGTTCCAAACCTTTCCATGTTCTTTCCTGTAGATTCTGGCCGATTGTTTCTACGGCCATACTTTGCTTCTCAGCCAATGCCATTGAAGTTTCTTCATCTTTATTTACTTTGGTTTGCCTTATCTTATTCGTTATAAGACTTACATCGGTATTATTTTCAGCTTGTTTGATTTCACAGAACTGTCTCTTGCCAGGGAGTAGATCATCATAATCGGTAACATGGCTGGTGAAGTAAGGTTCCCTGTTTGTATTCAATGCAACCTCTAGTTCAAATGGATAGACAATAGGTTTATAAAATTCTCTGTTATCGTAAAGATCGTTCTCTGGGCAGGCCACCATTACATAAATATCAATCTGGAAAAAAAGTACTACTTTAAAATTTTACTTTAATAAATTATTTTTACAATCACAATAAGAAATATAATTATACTGCTATATATAACGTAATTAGAAATGTTATCTTCTTTTCGCTTGTATCAGAAAAAAGAGGGTAAATACAGAATAACGAGAAGATAAATGCTGTAGTGGTCTAATCGTAGTCACCTCTTTGTAATGTAATCTATATACTTTAGAATTATGTGAGACAAAGGTCTCTTAAAAAAAAGTACCTCTGGAAAGTTGGCAAGTTTGGCAACATTAGGTTTCCCAACAGATATGATGTAGCTTTTCTTTCCGCTCGCCTTACACAATTGCTTCAACCTGCTTATGATGTCTTTGGTTTGTTCGCCAGCTAGTTTACATATGAGTATTCCAATAACGTTAGCATCTTTACATTTTTCAATCAAGTAACGCCTTCTCTTAAACCATATGGTCTCTGTTTTTGTTTCAATTTTCAATGTTTCCGGATCCAGTGACATCCATTTTTTTGCTATAAAGTATATCATAGTTTAATGAAATGCATAGTTTAAAAAGTTATTATTTATTATGTAATTAACTGGAAAATCTTACGTTTATTTTTTAACTATACCAATACAAAGTATTAATATTTTAGTGAAATTTAATATTTATTTAAAATAAAGATACAGTACCTTTGTCAATATAATTATAATATACAGAAAAATGTATCTATAGAAATCATGGAGTGTAATGAGACAAGCATAAGATAGTGCTGTTTACAAATCTCATCATGAACGTATCACTTACCACAAGGTGTATCTCCCACTGCCATGGAATTTTAATTGGAATTTTATTATTATGAATTGCTTACCTTCTATGGATATAGTATAATTGAATAAAGTTTGCCCTCTGATCCCGATGTAAACGCAAATACAATTCTTAAGTACATCTACTGTATATTCTTTACCATTTCTATCTTTAATTAACCGACCCAAAAACCTTTTACTTCTGTCATTCATTTCTATATAAGCAATGAGGCTGTCGGGAAATAGTTGATACCAAACCATTTCTATATCGTCTGTAACAAGTTTATTTGAACATTTGTAATATTTAATTTCTATCTCAAAATGTTGTAAAAGTTATTATACATTCTTAACTGGAATTATACGAAAGTATATATAACAATGATCTTATTTCCTTTCTACATAAGGATTTAATATCAAACAATTTTATTAAGTGCTAATGAGTAATGCAATATTACTTTTCTATTTATATATAAATGATTTATGTTTTAGATGATTTATTTAAACGATATAACTTAAAATACCTTTACAATGTTCAAAATCAGCATCATAAAACAGACAAAGTTTTGTTTCGACTGTTTTAAATGCTTCCTGTAGACTTCTGTTAATTGCACCAAAATTAAGTTGTCTTTTAGGCAAAACTGTGAATACAGGTATGTTTGCTTTAGTGAAACAACTTCGACCATAGTGAATTATTGCATCACCGTTAACATGCATAGCTGCCACTGCATCTACACAACAGCTGAAATTTGTATAAAAATACTTTGTTATAACTAACTATATAAAGACTAGTAACAATGCATGGTTAACATAAGATAACATAAATGGTCTACTTAATGTTCCCACTGTAGGGACACAAGCCTTCTCTCATAATGAGGGCAGCTGTGTACTTTATTCCACCATGCTGATCAAGTGCAGGTTGGCTGATGCCATATATTCACAAAAGCTGCTCCTTGGAACGGTTTCCTCAAGCTCCTGCTCAGTTGAGTGGGCATTGAACCAGAGCCTCATCGAGACATGTGGTGAATTTAACAGCCTCAAAAACTGAGCCAACACGGCTTTCTTGCATATCTTAGTTAATATAAATAAATCCATATCTGCAATACTTCTCAGAAATGGGACAGGTATTCTTTTCATCCACTAAGGTCAAATTAAATAAAATACACTTACTTCTATCTATTAGGGTGAATGCTAGTCCTTATTAAACAATGCTGTAATGCCAATGAGTTTACGATACGCTTTACAATATATATTTTCATTACAATAGAAAGATGTACCTGGCATAAGAAGTATCTCCTAAAATATAAAGGTCAACATCACATCTGCTTTTTATTTCCTGATAAATTTGTGCACTTACACTCAACAACTCGTCAGGAAATTGTAGACATACCTGTAGCAATATTTTAGAATTATTCTAGTATTAAGAACTAAAATGTTGAATTGTAACCTTTTCATTGGATTATAGTAACAAAAACACAACAAATGTTTTATAAGACTTTAAAAAAATATAAATATCAAGTTCATCAAAATTATTTATTTCATATTTATTAAATCTCATACACAGACCTTCGAAAAATTGTTTTCAGATATCCATTTACATGTGATAGGTATATCAAAAGAAGAAATTAAATCTCCAAATTCTTTATCGGGATTTAAAATTATAAGTTCGCGTTCAAGGCATATTTTTTCATCAATTGTGAGATTTGCCATTATCGAATCAAAGTATAAATAAAAACGTCCAGATATGTAAACATCAAGAATTGCTTTAATTTGACGTATGTCTGTTGATTTCCATGACAGGAACCATAGACAAGTATGAAATAAAAGTTTAATAAATTAAAGTTTAGGTATGTAATTTTTATGTCTATCGATATCATGTTTTATTTGTGTAATAGGATGCCAATTATGTGTAACTTATAATATAATAATACTCATTTAGCACAATCATGTCTAAAAACTGTCCCATTCCATTTTTTTACTCCCCAGGCGCAGCGACTCATTGAGTCCTGGCTTCCAACGCAAGAAAATGCATCCTGTTTGCAATAAAATGAAATCAATTCGTTAAACAAAACGCATGGAATGTGTATATTGGAATAATTATATTAGAGACTAGAAAGTTAAAAACCTAAAATATAAAATTTTACTTCATTATATGAGGTGGGATCATTGTCAAGCACTAGGCCATATAAAATATTATAAAAAAATCTTGATTTATTTGTAATGAACGCTGTTACAACAGAATATTGTTATTTTTTATTTACTTATTTAAGTACTATTCTTTAAAACTTTAAAATCATTACCATTTTGATACTATTCTGGATGGATGGATATTTTTCCATTCTGAATTTACATACCAAACATTTTATGAGTATTAAAGTATATCAAATTATATTTCTTTAAACAGTAAATTTCGAATAATTGTTGATGGAGTATATACTATACCAACATATAAAACAAAGAATTAAAAGGAGATATAAATAAAGGAAAAATAGAGAAATAAATACTCCTTAAAAGAGTATTTATTTATTATATCAAATGACTTTCACAAAGTAGAAAATTGTAGTAGTACTAACAAGTAACATTGAAACATTCTATTGTGTTTAAAAAAAATTAGTACTTTCACTAACAATATGATCAAATGTATTAATAACCCTCATCACTAATTGTAATGGTGTAATTAGGATATGCATCTTTTATAATGTTTGCAGTAACTTCATGATCAGCTTTTCCAAAACCTTGGGAATATCCATATATTTTAATTCTCTTGAAATCTGAATCGTGAGAAATTCGCCCTCCACCTAAGACATCACATTCAAGAGGCTTTAGTTTATCTTGAACCTAAAAGAAAAAACTTTTATTAATATGCCAAACAAAATTTACTTTTTGGATATTATATAACCATAAAAGCATTTTTGTGCCAACAACATAATTTTTATGAAAATTATAATAATGTACATATTATTATTAAGCTTTGACCAAGTTGTCTAAACTCTTTACAAAACTAAACATTTCATAAGCTAATGATGATAGTTAACCAGAAAATAATATTTTGTGTCAATAAGCATTGATTCCTTAAACAATCGTAATTATGTATTTATTTCGAGTAAAAAGAGCAAAGCACTTAATGATCAAAAAAAAAAAATATGAAAAAAGGTACCTCATCCAATATATCAGAATGATAATTGCAGTGCCCATAACCTCTAACAATTGTAACTGGAGATTCTTCTTGTTTGTCTTTATTGAAGACTTTTATTAAAATATATTTAAATACACCTGAGTTATCAATATCTACCTTAGGAATAGTGTTCAGTGGCACTGTAGGTGTAACCATTTTTGTAGGAGTTTGATTACAAGATTTTGCTGTAACGACAAAATATTGTGTGATAAAAAAAAATCACTTTTGTTTGATTTTTTTAAAAATTAAATTATGAACTTGTTAAATTAAAATCAAATAGCGTTATTTAACCGGCTACTTCGCGTGAAACTATATTAATTATTACCCAAGCAAATT
>DWHU01001341.1:0-12939 GCA_018247975.1 Parides photinus | reverse complement strand
TGTTTAGTACAGATGGAGACTAACACACTGCCCCAACCCCAAGGAATTAATTGGGAAAATGGGAAGGACAGAAAATATTGTAAATTCCATAATTTTTTAATTGTTCAATGTGGTGAATTAATTTTATAATATTTTATACTCTGCAGACTTTGCTACACCAATATGAGACGAAAATAGAATCTTTAAGAATAGAAAATCAATTAGAAAAAAACAATAAGAAAGAGCATACAAAACCTAAAGAAGCACAAATGAATGAATATGGTGACCTACTTAACGATTTATGTTTGTTCAGAGACATTGTATTAGGTAAAAGTAAGTATTATTTTAAACTTGCATATATTTACTGTTTGTTCATTAAAGGTGTCTTCTTTAAAAAATAATAATCTTTTTGTTAATGCAGAGAAAGTTGATAAGAATCATAGAAAGATTCTTAAAAAATATGACAAATATAAAACAAAGGTGGATTTTTATGATGACTCAAAATCGGAAACTAGCATTGAAGAAATTGATATTTTTGTCTATCCTTCGCCATTACCAGATGATTTATGTCATAACCATAATGTGCAGGTATTACCAGCTTTAAAACTGACGTTTTATGCATTGTGAACTATTGCTATTATTGTACTATGCCATTTCTTTACTTCTACTTTAAACCAATTGCATGTGCAATTTTTTATAAGAGAAAGCATTGCTTCTTTTGAAAACTGTATACTTGTTTCATTTGCTGCTTTTTTCGAACTATATTAATGCCAAAGTATTTCCATTATATTAACTTATACCACAAAACTAACAAATAATTATATTTTACTATTAAATGAGTATGTTAATATTGATATTGATAAGTGGAAATATTAAAAAAAAAATGCTTTATTTTAAATCTTATTAAGTTCAAAAGCTTTCTTTTAATTAATATTTTTGATGTATCCCAAAAAATGATTAATCAAATTCGTTTTTAGGTTAATATGCTCTCACAGTCTAGTTTACCTGATAATAAGAATAAAGAGATAAATAATGGTAAGTGTTTGTATTAAGATGGTTCTTGACTAGTCTTGGATAGTATTTGATAAATTTGTTGTTAATATTAGTAAATAATATAAGTAAAAACCCTTTTGCAGATGCAAAAATTGATGATGATCATGATTCAGATTCGGGAAATGAAGTAATCAGTGAAGATACGGGTTGTGGTTCATCTTTAAGTTGTTCAGATATGGAAAAATGTTTCAACAGTCCTGATTACTTCATTAATGATAGTCCATTTAGTAATATAACTCAAAAAGAGAAAAGAAACTTTGTTGAAATAGCTACGAGTCCTATAACAGTGTCGGAAATACGAATGGAAGTTGCTACAAGTCCAATAGTGTTTGATAATTACATATCTAATCATGAAATTTTGAGTAATGTTAAACCTACTCGAGATGTTGGTGTTGCCGCAGATCCAAGTGATTTTATTACAAAGATAAATATTGGTACAAGCACTGAGAGAGAATTTCTATTAGATAAAGCTACAAGCCCTGTACATTTTAAGACTACTGTTAATACTTTAGCCCCAAGTATTTCAAAGAATTTACAAGACAGATCCCATAGTCCCATCCAGTTTAGTGATATGACCACAACTGGGAAATGTATCATGACAAAAAAACAAGATATGGCCACTAGCCCTGTTTACTTTAATAAAGCTGTTAAAACGATGGGAACCAATACAATAATAAATAATCAAAGTAATGTAGCAACTAGCCCCATCCATTTTGATATTGAAAAATCTACATTAAAAAATCTGTCAAATGAACGTAAATGTTTGGAAGTAAACAATAGTAATATATTGAATGATAACCAGGGCGACGACTGCGAGATTGAAAATATTTTAAGTACTATGCGATTAGACCATGAATTAATAACACCAATTCCAAAATCACCAGCAAAGCTAAGAAATCATCATCAATCAAATCAAGAAAACGGTCACAAATCTTGTAATTACATTTGTCCAGACGCGGCGAAAGTAGCTGCAGAAAATGACGTTTTAAAATTTAGTATTGCTGATTTAACAAAAGAAATACTAAACATTAAATGCTTACTTAAGAATCATTTACTTTTAAATGAACAAGAACTTGACAACAGTGATCAAGTTTGTAATGATATAATTAGTCATTCTACTGTACCAATGAATAATATATCCAGTGCAGATATCTTAAATAATCCTCATAAAGATGCATTAGAAACTTTTGATGCAATTAGCAATACAAAAGAAACTGCAGCGGATATTAGGAAACCATTATTTATTGCTGAGACAGAAAGTTGTGTAGAAAATGGTAATAGAATTCAAAATAGAAATGAACAATTAGATGAAGATTGTTCAATTAAAACTTCTGTAAGTATAGTTAAAAAAGTCAAGAAATTAACTAGGTTAGAGAAATTAAGGAAAAGGTTAATTCCCAAATGTAGAATACAAAGAGCAATAACACCAATCGGAAAAGTTAAGAGAAAACAATACGTGTTTAAAAAAAAAATACTTGACCAGTATCCTAAATTTTTACTAGATAATAAGTTGGCATACGAAAATGCTGTTAAAGTAATGGCTGAAATAAGAGACAAAGAAAAAAATAAAACCGTGAAAAAACCTGTTGTCAAAGATTGTGTACAAGAGTTGCAAATTATATTACCAAAATGTGATCAAGTTGTTCGAGACTTAAAAACAAATTCTAAACATTCAATAACACCAACTGAATCATGTATTTCACGTAATATTGATAAACAAAATAATGTCAAAACAAATAACACTATTAAACCTGATAATATTGGCACTGCATCATCTCTAAATTCACAAGATGCTCCATTACCTCATAAAGAATCATCTATAACTACAAGAAGCCGAAGTAAAAGGTTATCATCGGAACTATCTACTCATTCCGATTCAAAATATTTTAATACGTCTGATGTATCTTTTGAACAAGAAAATGAATGTAAACTAAGTGAAGCCACATTAAGTCGGAAACGGCAAAAAAATTCAGTTTCTGACAATTTGGAGAATAAAACTAAAAGATTGTTACGAAGTTCTGTAGTGCTACAGACTACAAACATGAATGGTAATGCAGTAAATGATAAAATAAAATGCGATAAACCTTCACATCGAAACTGTTCAACTATTAATAATACAAGACGAACAAGTCGATCATCAACTTCTCAGCAATATGAAATAACTGCAGAAACATGTCCAGAAGTCCCTAAGGGGATTGTTACCTATGATGATCTTGATACATTTTCTGATAAAAGTTTATCAAATGGTTTAAAAGATACATCAAGTGCAGCAATAGAGAAAGTACAACATCCCAAAGGGAGCTTATTGTGCAGAATGTTAGAAAAATATGGAAAATGCACAGTAAGGTGCCATGCTAAAAAATTGCCTGGTAAATTTAAACTTTTATTGTTACTTTTTATAGAAATTGTTTAGCATCAATTAGGCTTTAATATAGCATCCTACATTTTGTTCATCTTTAAACATAGATCTTTAAACAATCAATATTATTAGTATCCATATTCTTCCAGCTTATCCACAAGTAACAACATCTCACCTCCTTTCTGGTTGGACTTCTTATTTCACAGGTTTTCGTGCAGTGTCTACTTTAAAGTATCTTTTGTCGGATACTATAATATGTATACAAAGCTGTGTAGAGTACCTTCTGTACGTAGTTTTACGACACTGATTACTATTTTTTTTTGCAGAGGCCAAGACAAATTTAATTTTGCAACAATTAGAAGACGGCATTGCACATATCTCATGTCTTCCACAGACTGAAACAAAACAGGCGATGAATGATTTTGTGAATAAAATAAAGAATATTAATAAGAGTTTACTTTTGGCTGGGTTCACGAAATATCTACAAGATCCAGCTCGTAAAGACGAGCTCTTTAAAAAAGTTAATGCGCCTCCAGCTCCACCAATGACGCAATCTGAGCAAGTGCTATTATATATTGTTAAGCAACTCCAAACATCTTTGAGTAGTGGAGATTTCATCGAATCAATCTTAGCAAACATTGAGTTTGCACTTTTTCAATTAAACCATACACCAGATTTTGGTGCAGTCGAGAGTTTGTCACATTTTTATGCAGTCATTTGTAGATATTTAAAAGCGAAGAGCCGGCTACGGCTTTTTATTTTAGATGCTATGTATTGTATTCAGTTCAAGTCAGTGGTTCTTATAAAGCAATGCTTGGAAGTTTGGATGCATGTTTTACCTCTGGCGCATATGGGAATCGGTAATTTTTATGTTTTTTATTTTCATATCTTTAAAACATATTTACTTTTATATTCATAACAATCAGGTCTCGGTTGCTGCAGACCCTATTTCAGCCATCGAATAGTATAGAGGCAAAATCACTGTTACTAAAGAAATAGTTGCAATCACTAGATGTTGTATAGTATGTCTCAAGACTGCTAGCATTATGTTGTCTAGTTTATATCATCCAAATTTGCGCCACTTTGCTACATGGAGGTGTATCATTTACTATCAAGTGAACGTCTGGTATGTCTCGTCGTTTAGTGGAACAAAAATATGTAGTGTTAGCTTTTGTTTTCAGCAAAGAGTCCATTGGTCACTTGTTTAGTATATCTTTTACACTTTTTCAAGTGTGAAGATAAATTAAATAGAGTACAAGAGATAAGAGACATATTGAGCCGCAAATATTCTTACCAAGTAACGGAGTGGACTGAAACTGATGTCTTGGAAATGTTTAAAAACGCTATTAATGATATACGAGGTAAGATAAATATGCTAGTTCTACTGACTGAACTGTCTTTTTTTTTGGGTGTTGATATCCACTCGTTCTCCTGTGAAAAAGAAGATAATCAGCGGTGTAGGGCCAGGAGTGGCCGAGCATGAAGATGGCCTGTAACCATCCATTTATGTAGCAATTCTCGAGTGCTTCCTCATAAACCTCGGCCCGGGCCGCTACTTTAATTCATTTATTTTTCACCGGGCAGGTTGATCTGTTTTTCATCATTCAGTGGTTTGTCATCTTAATCTTTTCATGATGGTGGATGATGTGAAGTACTATGAATTTATGGATAATAAGTAATCATTTAGTTACAAAAATATCTATTTTAATATAAAAATAAGTAAATCGATAATAATGTCTCAATGTTTTTGAGGCATTAATTACCATATTAACATAATAATTGATATGATAAATCACGCACTGCTTATTTTAATAAATTTCCTTATAACAACATTTTTAAAAAATATTGTTAAATATTATAGAAAATGTTTAACTTGTTTTTCAGATATATCTATTGAGAAAAAAATGCTGAGAATGTCACTAATCATTCTCGCTAAAAGGAGAGGTCCACAGTGGACCCAGAAGAATATAATTAAAAACATTTTACAACCATTTATAGAAAAGGATGATACAAGGGAAAATGTAAAAGAATTTTGCATCTTGGTCCTAG
The DNA here is from genome assembly GCA_018247975.1 of Parides photinus. Classification (NCBI taxonomy): domain Eukaryota; kingdom Metazoa; phylum Arthropoda; class Insecta; order Lepidoptera; family Papilionidae; genus Parides; species Parides photinus. The sequence continues at coordinate 7,499 of DWHU01001341.1, read as the reverse complement.
GACCATTGCTGAAGCCTTATCCAAACGATATGAAAGTACACTGTGAAATTGTTGTTAATCAATTATTAGAAATGCTAGATAGAAATAGTAAGTTTTATTATTGTTATCCTTATATAATTACTGTAATTGAACTGGCTGCACTGGCTGACCACTTGCCTTATAATATGTGAGGTTTCTCATTTGATTTCATTATTTGGAGTTTTTGGTGGTAAGATTTTTGCTTGGCTTGGTTGACTACATCACCTTCGTATTGTAAATCTGTTAATACGGCATTACTATGTACTGGTTGTCAACATATGAGAACTAGAATAATTTGAGCAAGGCATTTACTATCATCTTGCAATTAAGTCTGCACAAATGAAAATTATCTATGCTTACTATTACTGACTGATGTTCAATTGAATATATAAAAAGTAAGTTTTTGTATTTCAACTTTTAGTTACGCCGTTCATGAAGGAGGCCATTATTTCGAGTTTGCTTTTTATGAAAAGACATAATCAGAACCGTGTAATTCAAGCTCTCTTAAGTTGGAACCCTGAAAAAGTATCTCCAGAACTGGAGCTATTATTAAAAGATTACGTGAGAGAAAAACCGGCAAAAGTTTGGAAGAACACCTTGTCAAGATTAACGGTTATTTAAAGTTTTAATGGTTAAGGTATTTTAATAAAACCCTGAATATTTTTAATGCATAACGTAAACTTTAAATAAGGAGGTAGTTTAAATTTTTTTCATGTAATCGGAGATTTAGAAATATGTGTAATAAAATTTGTGAATATTTCCAATAAATATGTTTTCTGTTGTCGACATTTTAAAGTATGAATAACTTGTGTGATACTATATAATTTATTTTTGTTTTTCTTTTTATTGTTACTAAAGTTCGGTATGTCTAACTTTCAAAATATGCAAATTTTGGACCAGTTACTTTCTTGTATAAAATAATATACAAAGAGGAAAAAGAGGTATGATGAATATGCAACTTTAGTTAAATATCCATAATGAGCTCTCAGTATTTAATCCTTGACTTTCTTTGCCATTGTTATTCACGGTTATAGCAACGTTAGTTAGCACCCACAAAGTGAGTAAACCCATGATGTGGTGTAAGCCATGGGGAACTACTGGATGTGGTCAGCATTAAGGCTGCCAATCTTTATCGAAGTCCTTGAGAGAAGTTTAAACTTAACAGTAAGGATCTTTCAACTAAAGAGGATGACTTTGTTACTGATGAGGTATATAAGTTCCAAGTGGCTAAAATTAAATGCATACTAATGAAAACCATAATATTGCATAAAAGACTTACTAATTTTAACCATACGACACTGTATTTAGTATTTGACCCTTTGCATTCCAAACGATTTGGATGTAGGCCACCAGCTATTTAGCGGCAGTAAGTAAATTTACAGACTAGTTGTATTTATCATTCTGTGTTGATGAATATGCTGCAAGTCATTTCCTAAACAGCTTATATGATAGTGAGCTCGTTGACGCGGGGCCCACGGTCTAATTAATTAGAATCCAAAAATTTACTACTGTTCCTAGTACAAGTGTAATTATTAGGCGGCCTACTATTTTTGTATTTCTGGCGAAACTACTCAGTCGTCGAGAACGAACTCGGGTCTTTTCTGCGACCACCCTCGCTTATGTCGGAAACGGAGCGCTGAAAACCGCCCCGGAACGCGGTTGTATCTCGTGTACGCGGTGTTTGTATTGTTGGAGCGTTGCGCTCGGAGGCGAGGGCGGCGTGATGTCGACATGCGGAGGGTGCTTAGTGTCCAGGGTGCGCGGAACTCCTTTGGGATTACGGTATTAGCGTATAGTGTGGTTTGTGCTTTCTCGCCTTGGGTTTCCGTATCGGCTCGTAGTAAATCGCGTTAGCCAACAGAGGGTTAGAGTGAGTAGGTGCTTCAATGAGTATTATCAATTCACTTTTTATTTGCAACGACGATTTATATATCAATAGGAGTTTAAAATGGAGTCGAAAATAAAACTTCTGGTTGTAAAATTTGATTACTAGTGTCATTTGGATTATATTAACCGCATAAAGCCTTGGAAGTATTTGCTACATGCGCATTATCAAGTATAATTGTTGATGAAAGATTGTTTTACCAAAGTAGTAAAGTAGATAATGTACCTGTATAAACAAGTTTGGGTGTTAAGAGATATATAGTTTATGAAGTTGCTTATACATAAGTTGTGGTAACCATTGATTAAGTACAACATGTCGTGTATTTTTTATTAATCGTACATTATATTATAAAACTAACTATTAACATCTGTCAAAGAAAAACAATCAAAATAGTATGGTACTATTTCTATTGATTTTTAAATCGGTCCTTTACAAAATTCCTCAATTCGTGTTATATGTTAATTAAAAAGATAAAGATATTGTTGTATGTACTATTTTACTGGCGGCATTGACTATGCGTTACGGCGTGCCTACACTTTGTAACGCGCTTCGTTATTTTGACGCGTTTAAAGTCAATTTGTCTAACAATGGTACCACACTTGTAATATGCACGTCGTTCCGGAATAGGTGAATTTGATGTATATAACAACATTCATTTTAATGTTTATTTTTCTGTGATTTAAAAAGCAAGTAAATAATAAGAATTAGTTACAGTTTTGTTTTATTTCCTTCACGTTATGAAATACTTCTACTATGATCATTTCATTTAAAATAAATTATAGTTCTCTATACGGTTTAAGCCAAAAGGCACACTGAGCTAAGAGATATACTGTAAAACTTATGCGACAAACACTCTCTTAGCTCGGAATTGAAGGCTTTATATTATATTATATTATTATACGGTTTAAATGTATTTCAAATTAATAATTGGTTTTGTATTTTTTAATTTCTACCATTATAACATGAATATTGACTAACTGGGTGCGCGCATTGGGCGTCAGTAGTTTTGCGAACTTATGATAGTATTGTACAAAGTTGGTAAGTGCCATTTGTAATAATCCAGATCCTGTAACCAGGTTTGGAAATGATACAAGAACTTCTCTATGAATCTCCTCAAGGCTCTGTTTCCATCCTGCTGTAAAAGAAGTAACTAGAGACATAGATTTCTTTTCTAAGTTTCCTAATTCATTAGTTTTGCCAGATTCAAGTAACTGTTCGCTTTCTTTAACAAACTGAATTAGTCCCCCAAAATGTGGGCTCAAGATTTCTTCGACATATTCTGTACTTCTTGCCTGTAATTGTTCTCTAAAACTTTCAGCTTCTTTTGTATTGTCTCTGGTTCTTTCCATTAGTATACTTAAAACCATATCATAATTGTTAATTAAAAATATTAGTTGTTGAATCCGTTGTGGAAATTCTGCAGCCATTTTCAATAAGAAACAATGTACTTCATCTTGTAATATTAACAATAAGGTATTGAGTTCTTCTAAAGGGAATTGTTCACTTAAACTCAACATTGCTGCTGAAAACTCTGCATACCTCCGAGTTATCTGGAAGATAAATTGAGAAAGTTCACAAATATTAATTAATTGATAAATATAACACTTACATATATTTTTAGTGAATATAAATTAAACTCTAAAAATTATTTTTTAGATGACTAGATTTTATATATTATGTGTAAACTAAATAATTTAAATAAATCAATATTAATTTATGAATGGCCTTGAAGCACTTTTAAAATATGTCGAACATATATTTTTACTGAACACTAAAAATTTCATATAAATATCCTTTTTTCCGTAAATAGTAATAATATTTAACAGATATTTCTGAATAATGATGCACCTGTACTTACATAATGCGGCCCAAGTTCTTTATTAGACAATTTTCCAGGGTCACATTCCCTTACACTCTGGATATTTAGTTTTAGTACATGTTCTAATCTTGGACATAATGCACTTAACAATGAATCCCAGTAACTAGAACCATTTTAAATAATGTTACATGTTTGTTATGAATATGTATGTAAATTAAATAGAAAATTTAATGTTTTCGGAAATTTTTGGAAATTGTGAAGATACCTGTCTAATGCAGCTACTGCTCTTTTGTGACACATCCATTTATATCTGTTTATTAATTGAATACATAAAAACAGTGCAAGACAATCATAACATTCCAATACATAGTTTTCAACATTTTTCTGTAAAAGTTTATTAAATTTAAATATTCAATATAGTATGATAAATTTTTTTATTCTAACTTAAAGATAACAAAATTACATACCACAAGCAATGACAATGTTCTTCCCAAAATACGATCAAAAAGCTCCTGAGCATGACTTGCTTTTACATGAAAAAATTCTGTTGTGAATAAGTATTCTCTACAACTGTTATCGACTAATGCATACTGAAGACTTCTAAATAATGCTTCATAGGAATACTGTAAGAAATATGTACATATTGGTGCAATATTAATACTTTTCCTTCTAGCACACTAATAGTTCATTCCAGAGCTGTGCAAAGCAGCTCACAGCACTATTACAGAATGTATAGTTTTGCAGTTCCAATACTGCAATACTCATAGTCATTGTAGTGTTCACAACTCCAAAGGCTGTGTTTATGGTAGGTAGAATGCTTATGATAAAAGCTGCACATTACCAAGAAGCCAAATTTATTGTTACTAATTGAATAACTGCCAACTTACTTTTGTCTTTTGTTGGACATGAGGGACAATAATAGGAGCTTCTAATTGCTGGGCCAGAACATCACCACGGTTCCCAATTGTAAAAATAGTGCTTTTATTTTTTAAATTAGATTTTTGGAAAAATCCTCCTTTAGACCCATCTTCAATTCCCATTAGGTCATCTTTTGTTGGCACTTCTTCATATTTTAATTTATCTAATCTAGTTGCATATGATTTAAAATAAGAGTAGTATACTTTACTAAGTGTGTCAATGTACTCATTGCAAATTTCCTGTGCTACATTTCTTTCATTTGTCAGAATAAATTCAAAAAAGAATTTATATTTCAGCATTGCATTTTGTGGTATCTGATAGTTGGCCATAGGTTTTCGAAATTTATATATTTGTTCAAGCAGATAAGTTCTAATTTTAGATACTGCTTTTATTTTTAACTTTTCTAAAACATCTTTTACATCATGACATGCTTTAGTTTCTTTAAAGTCTTGTTCTTTAACAAAATTTAGTTTTTGATTTAATATCGCTAATTGTACCATGAATTCCTTATCAGTGACAGGAACATTATTGATCCCGCTGAAACATATGTTTATTGTATAAGTAATTTGAAAATTAATTCTTTAATTAAATATGACATTTTCACTTACAATATAAGAGTTTCCGATACAGCCATATCTTCTATAAAAGAAGAAAGTGGACCTTTTAGAACTTGTCTATTCGACAATTGTACAGACATATTTACAGACCTTTTCTGCAAACTGATGATTTCATTACTTATGCTTCCTAAGTCATTCTGTAAAGCATTATTTAAATTTTTAAAAACAGTATTAGTTCTTTTTTTTAACATATTAATTCTGAATATTGGTAATTAAGAAAACCTTATAAATATATTTGCTTAATATTTTTATCTGGTTGTTTTTTAATCTCGGTGAAAAGTTAGTAAAATCGAGTACACATATTTTTGATTACTGTTTAAGTACTAAGATTATTTTGTGAAACAAAAAACTAGTTAGTCAAAAGATATTTTTCAAATACATACTTGGAATACTAATAACATACTTTCCATGCGAGCTAGTATACCATCACATTCCTCGATTTGCCCATGCAAGGATGCAATATTTTCGCTTTCTCTTAAATAATCAGCAACTGAAGATTTTTCAGCTTCTTTGATTCCTTTATCGATTTGTAATGCGTACTCGCGTAAATCTGTACCATTTTTTAATACTTGTTGAATTTCGAAGTCTTCCAGATTCTTATCTAAGGTTTCTTTAACATTAATTCGATCTGCCATTATTTTTAGAACATGACAATATTTACGAAAATTATTAGTAGCTAGCGAAATAAGAAAACGTAGTCAATGTCAATTTTCAAAAATACCACAGATATTATTCATGCACTGTAAAAACTAAACACCTCGAACGTTGTGAAGACATGACAAAAGAAATTAATATTTTTTTAATAATAATTCTGACTTTAAATTATTGGAATTTATTGTTTTAAAATAAAAAAATAATACAATGTAAACTAACTATACAATTCAATATATTAAATTAATTTAACCAGCGAATTTTTGGTGCAGTAATTGTTAAAATTTTAATTCTCATGAGTAATAACAATCAAAATTGCAAGTAATAAACTGTATTCTGTATACCATTGTAATATATTAATAATATCACTACCAATTTACAACTACAAGAAACAAAGAGACTATTATGAAAAATAAAAAAAAACGTGATTCATCGGGGTAATAACTTTGGTGCAGATCATTCGTACACACGATGTGTTTTTACACACTAAGATATTTCTGAATTTGAATTGGCGTTTGTCTTTTCAGTATTATTCGGTGAGGATGCAACTGCAACAAGCAAAATTTTCTGATCCGAAACATGGGGATCAGGGAATCTGCCGAACGTAAAGGGTTAAAGACATAACCTTCGCAAAAAGTTTTGGAATTGTAGTTGTTGATATCTCGAATAATGTTCAGTTCCAGAGTCATTCGTAAAGTCAGGTTAGATTCGAAAAAGCTTACGGTACTCAACAGAGCGAAGCGGTACTTCACGCTAAGGCTTTTGCTCTACAAAGCCCGAGTTATGTCACATATGGAGTATTGCTCGAACCTTTGGGCGGGAGCATTCAATTACCAAGAGTTGTGAGAAAAGTCGGCTATTCCAAGTTTACAGTCGGTCTCGAACCACGGACTTGATTTTGCTGTTTTGTGTGTGTTTTACCACCTCTATAATGGGATGTTTTAAATTTTTTTTAGATATTATACCCACTGCCACATTTGTATTGTTCCATTGCACCGTCAGCCATCGGCAGGAAATTTATCCTCAAACTTTCGAACCGCAGTGACCACGTATGATCCGATTTGAGAGTAATAATTGTTATTAAAGAATTATTTAAAAGAATGCAATTCTAGTTAAGGTTTTCTCCAACAACTACAAAAAAGATTCTTCAAAAAAGGCGTGACATGGTTTCTCTGGACTTGGTAACGAGTCAGTGAAGTCTTTGGTACCACCACAGGCGTAGATAGGCTACGGTAGCTGCTTACTATCAGGCAGACCGTATTCTTGCTGCTCTTGCTACGTGGCAGTAGAATGGAATAAAAAACCAAGTTGTACATATCAGTTAGTTGCACATATCTTTAAATTAAAAAGGTATTTAATAAATGGCTTACTAAAGAAAGTTTTTAAATTAATATCTGAAATCGATTTCATATCTAATAATTTTTTTATTTTTAGTTTCATAAGTAACTGAAATAAGAAAAATTAGGTCTACAACTTTGCTCCCGCAGTTTTTTTTTTTAATTTTAAAAATTATTTAAAAAAAAATGGTATCTTATTTATGTTTCAAAGTATTGTCCGTCACTTTCCACTACTTTGGCCCATCTTTCAGGCA
>DWHU01001340.1:0-12940 GCA_018247975.1 Parides photinus | reverse complement strand
ATAACCCTCCTATAATACAGTAGCATTTGCATAAAAAAATACGTAACATATTCAATATAATATACATAGCCAGTACGGTGTAGTGGGTAACAATCGAAGTCACTATAAAAACCTAAATAATACAAATGTACAAATGAAATAAAAATAGTTAATGTGGTGGTAAAGTTTTTCTCTCTTAAATAAATCTAATCTAATATTTTTACTTCGAATACATATCATATATTATACATATTGCACATTTCACTTTTAAATATAAAGGTAAAAATCTTTGAGCAGGGAGTTACTGCAAGTGTTAATATGTTAATGTGCATTCTTCATCGCAATTGTCTATCATTCCTTCTTAAAACATTGTATAACCTACACAATTTATTACAGGTGCTACAGTTACAGTTGTTGCTCTTCACGCATCGTTCTTCGATGCAGAGTGCCTCCCTCCATCAGACAATTTGGAACAGTTTCCAATGATTGAACAAGTTTGACATAACCAATTGCCACTGTTTTATCCACCTGCTGGTTATAACTTACCACTCCAGCGATCATTGTACAGTTGAAACAACTTATTTATTATTAGTGATTTTTAAATAATAAATCAAATTTATAGCATAATTCCATTATCATGCATAAAAGCTTAGACTCATTTGAGGGTACATTTTTATCTAAAACTAGTTAAAGGTTGATATCTACGTTATTCATGCTCTACTAATATTAAAATAATTTATAGTTATGTATAATGTTGATTAAATTAATTAATGATAATTAAAAAAAAATTGTTTGTATTCATTTGATTATCGAAAGAAGTTTTAAAATTAAAGGAAGCAATAATATATTAATAATATTTATCTAAACATTATTAATATATATTCATAAGATATTATTTCCTTGTAACTGTACTGAGTTTTTAGTTTCACTATTGAACTCCGGACACCAGGTCCGTGCACTCAGTACTAAATGAGCTGTGTCTGTCAAAGTATGATAAAGCATTTGCATGAAGAGAAAATATATTTGGACTAACTGTAAGAATCATTTTAATTCAGGTTTTGTGTACATAAAAATCAACACAACAGGCAGACTTTAGACAGGTATTAAAATAAAAGAAAAAGTTAAATAAGATATGTCATATATTCATAATGTAACTAAAAATACAAACATTAACTTTGCATAAATTCTTTATAGACCTACGGGAGGCCAGTAATAAATGCAACTCACATGTTGAACAATAAATATTAGTGTTAAAAAAAACTTCATTTACGATATATGTATTCTATTTTCAGTAACTTTAATAAATGAGTACTTGAAATTTTCATAATTGTTATTTAACAAAATACAGTTATTTGACAATCAATTCTCGGGTATCCAGAGCCGGACATTAAATACAGTTTAAGTATAGATCAAAAAATAACTAAAAGGTATACAGTCTACGCATAAGCTATCGAAATAAACTAAATAAGATTCATAAGTGAAAGTATATTAAAGTCTTTTGTCTGTACAGATTGCTTTCTTTTAAATGTTCCTTATTTTTTCTTTACGAACATGGAAGATAATGCCATAGTTGTTAAGCACTCCTTCATTAAAAAGACAAAGAGTCACTTAAGAGTTACTGGCGCAAAAAAAAGTCTTACATAGGTTTTATTTTAATGTCCTTCATTAACATTTTGTTAATATTATAATGCAAAATTTCTTGCAGATTTCGACTCTCTTTAAATTTATACAAAACAGTTTCTAATTAATGTAAGTAAATGTGATTGTTATAAATTAATAGTAAATAAGAAATTGTATATAACTAATATATTATTGTAAAGTTTACGTTATTTATATAAAACTATTGGTTAATTATTTAGGAACATAAGAAGATTGTATGTAAATATAATTCATGTCACTTGTCTTAAAATAAATTATAAATAAAAAAATAAATACATTTATTTTCCTCTATTCTTAATAACTTTACATAGCAATGTTAATTTTTAGTTATGTTTTTTTTTTTGTGAGGGATGGTCACAAGATCTTCTAAAGTAGGAGATACTCTACTATGTAATTATTGCCCAGAATGGGAGCTTGTTAGCCTCTTCTGCCCTCTGGTAAGGAACCCTGGCTTGGATTTTAAATCTTTACCTTGAAACAAGATCGCCAGAGAAGGCGACTTGAAATTAAATATTTAATTTTTATGAACTTCAACTAGAAATATTTTATTAACAATCAAAGTCGTAAGAGGAAAAAGTAATTACATCATTGTAACTTACACGCAGACTGTATATAACTTATTTGTATACAAATAATATTGCTCAAACATGCTGTGTAATAATATACAACTTAGTCACAGATATTATTATAAATTTTCATGAAGAGTTTTTCACAAATTATAGATCTGTTTAAAATATTTGTTATATATGTAATATAATTTACTTAGTGTTTTAGTTTCATATAAATAGATGTACTAATTAACTTTATTATATAAATTTTATTCTAATTATCATCTGATATTACAAGCATGTAAACATCTATAGTGTAGTTGTGATTAAAGATGTCTTTATACTATAGATATCACTAAGTATGGCTTAGAGTAGACTATTAAAATTTTATGAGATAATTAACATCCCCAAATCAATTGCTCCATTATATTGTGTCACAAGCCATATTATATAACTGTTTTATTAAAAACTATCACTATAGTCCTGACAGAATCCATATTCTGCATAACATCAGATAATAAATAGTTAATATAAAGATGAGGAAATCTCATAAAATTTTGTTTTATTTAAATGTTTGATATTTACATAAATATAAGAAATCATTATTGTAATATATAGTTTACAATATCACTACTTGTAATAACATCAGTTATAAATTAATACATTAAAATAACTAAGGTATTTTTTCACTTCTCTGGAAGACATATTACTTATGATTAAAAATATAGATAAATTCGGCCTTAAATTATCAATCAGTCAAGTTCACAAGTAGTTAGTGAACATTTACAATATATACGCAGGGAATACATGTTTTCCATATAAGTCAAAATTCAAAGGAACTATAAGACAATATAATTTTATAAATAGAACATAATCAGTAGTCATCAAACTTACAAAATGATAGTATGTTTTGTTTGTTTACACTCAGAATATACATTGTGTCAGTCAATCACTACTAGCACCTCCCATTTACAAAAAGATATCAAGTCATTGCTTGTGATACAAAATATGCACTATTATGCTGCAGTAGTTTGAAATATGTTGATGTCAAAAGTCTTATGCTGCCATTGAAGCATAAGATCACAAGAAAACTCCATTGTTAATCCTATTCAGCTCCATATCAGCTACAAATAATATCTCATCCCACTTATGTGAAGGTGTGTGGGGTGGGGTGGTAACACCTAATTTGGTTTCATTACTCAGTGTAGTAAACTCTAATTTTCGCCGAGACCTGCCGGCATATACATGGCAAGGGGTTAATTTATTTTGCATATCTAAAGATGAGAGTGGTGTTACTGGCGATGAGTTCATTATTTTGGTCACATCAACCTTATTAACTTTATACCACCCTACATATTTAAATACTGGCTTCTTCAATATTGAATTTCCAGAAACCTTTTCGATGAGACCAATAGATATAAATACATTAGCAATATCATAGAGCCTTCTTACTTTAGACTTGTGTTGACGATCCAGCTGTTCTTGTGAGAGATCAGTTTTATTTTTGTTACTTGTGTTTACAAGCACCCCCACAGCCATTTCTAGGTTGATCAAAGTATTCTGTGAACAAATAAATATTATATTAAAGGATATATTACACATCAAAATTATTTAATTATAGAAAATTTTGTCCATGGTGTTTGGGGTTGTGGCCCCCTGCTTTTCATGTTAACCAGTTATTTCTATATGCATATATTTATATTCTATACAGCCTTGGCCAGTAGTAATAGACTCCCCCATAAAACATGTGTACCCCAGAACTTATTTTAATAATTACTTATCTATTTAACAATACAATTAGCAGCAATAAGAAATAAAATTAAAATAGAGATATGTTGCATTACTACCCACAATACACATTACTGAGCTTGCTGCAGCAATATTAGAGGACATTAGAAATTAAAATAACATAGTTCATTTTCATTTTTTATGACAACCACAGTAATTTAAAAAATCATTATTTTTTCATATTTTTAGGTGTTCAGATTGCCTGATTGGTGTGGTTACATTTGTAAGTGTTACCTTTTTGACATAGAATATCTTACACTAGGGTTGTGGACACTGATCCATGGCCTAGTGGTTTCAAATTAGTTGATGCAGTATTCATTAAAATTCTATTTTAATTATCAACATCAAGTTATCAATCAATCAATCATCAAAAATAATACTCACTTGTGGTTCTACTAAAAATAACATCAAAAATCTTTTTGCCAATACACCAAGAGTTTTATGTTTTGGTGGTGGAGGCTTAGGTGCTCTACCTCTCAGGGCCTCGGACAAATGTAGATTTTCTCCTTGTTTTTTTAATAATTTTAAAAATGAATCTAGCCCTGATTCTCCATGCCATATATAGGTATTTTTCTTTTCATGGACTGCATACTTCATCGCTTCAAGTATATTAATGATGTCATACATTCTGCGCTTTTCCACACCCAGTCTAGCTGCAGTGCCGTCTAATTGAATTTTCATGGTCCCATTGCATTGAAGCGGATATAGGTTAAGAAATCTATAAAAATCATTATTAAATTTAGTATCACCTTTAAAATTACGAACATAAGCTATATTAAAACAGAAATATGATGGATTATCCTCACTTATCACATAATATTTGCAATGATTTTTCTTTCCGATGAACTGCACTGGGTGGCGGCGTGGGATATTGTAGTGCAACATTAGTCAATAACTTGAGGTTAGCAGTTGGAGAAACATAACTTGCGTTTGTGACTTCAGTAAGGGCATATCGCTTTGGAGTAGAAGTTATGTATTCACTCTCATACATTGTGAAGACATTATGCAAAAATGCAATGTCTTAAGTATTCGCGTACTTTTTTAAGTTTAACAAAAATCTAGTTGGTTAATAATCAATATCAATGATGATATACAGAGAACGACAAAATATAGCGATATACTTTCAGCACTTTAAAAAACTTTAGAATTCGCAATATAAAAGTTTTAACCTTACGATAAACAACTTTGACAGTATCGAAACGCGCGCGAACTGGAATAGTGTAAATGATATTGGAAGCAAAAATTATAAATAACTTTGAAAGAACATGACAAATAGTGAAATAACAAGAAACAATTTTTTTTACTACTTCGTGTTTAATTTTCATAATAAACTGATGTTTCATTTAAGTACTAAACTTTATCGTTACCTGTTTTTCTATTTACAATGAAATCGCAAGCGTATTAAATAATTTTTTTTTTGTTCTTTATATTTAAAAAATAATATTAGTTGTTTGTTCTATTGCAAAATCAAATGTTTGTTTTCAAATCAAAGTAAAATTCTTATATGGTTAGATAAAAGCGGTTCTTTAACAAAATTGGTAAATGATTTGCATAATGTCTAATGTGCGCTTATGACAGTTTATAAGTAAAATATTCTAGGCATCATACAAAAGTAAAATAATTATTACTATTTTATTATTTTACTATTTTACCAAAACACGCCCAAATTACTATGGCCTTTATTTGACTCTTTTCCAAAGCGGGTGCAATAGTCACTTCATACAGAAGTCGTTTGATAAATGAGATGAGAAACAATATTTATTACGAAATTTTTTGTCAATAAAAATTTTACAAAGTAAACCGAACAAAAGTATCGATACTCCAGTAGCATCAACATCCCTATAAGTTAAAAAAATAATTCATCATACCATAGACATTTAGTTACGAAGAGGAGTGTGATGCTGATTTGTGTTTGACGACGTTTGATTTTGATGTAATGTTTGTTATATTTTTTGTACTTGGAAGTCTATCCCTTCCTTGTGTTGTAGAATCCGAAAAAACTTATCAGTTTTTAGAAAAAGAAGGTATTGTAAATTCTGTTGATGTTATCTAGCTATCCAAATTTGTTTTAAACTCCATATTTATTGTTACAGATTATTTTGTATGTCGTAGTTGCGGCAGTGACATTGCTTCTGCTGCAGCTAGTATTTCTGAACACACCACATCATCTGGTTATTCATTTACTGAACCTGTATTTAACGGAGACGAATATTTAAGCCAAGTTTTATCGAAAGATAACTTCCAATTTCCTGTGATAACATCTTTACAAGCCAGTTGTCAAGGTGTTGGGGAGGTAATTTTTATTATCTATTTCTTTTTGAACTAAAAATACCAATAAATTTAACTAAAATTCTCCTATATTTCTTTCATAATAATTTTAAACTTTTTAAATTAATTATACTTTAGGGATTAGGGCATATTTTACATATATTATTAACAATAATGGTGTTGCTCAAAATCAGAAACTGTATAGTATATATTTTTTGTAATTAGTACTTTTTGTCATGTGGAGAAACAGGCTCAAAATAAGGAGTAAGCTGTAGTAAAAGTGACAGAAGTTTGCGTATGGCTCCCATTACATAATTTGGTATGAATAAAATTTGATGAAATTTTAGTGGCAGGAGGATGAAACATGGTATCCTGGTTATCTATGGAAGCCTTGTATGTGTCCTGAATGTGGGGCATTTATTGGTTGGATATTTAAGAGCTATGATACAGATGAATTTCAGCGAAAAATATTTTATGCACTTTTCATGTCAAGTGTTATAAATGAATCTTGTAAATATGTTCTAATTATTTAAAATTATTGTGGTAATGGGGGGTGTATGTCCTATCTTCTATAATGTTATTGTGTGATTGTTTGTTTGGTATGCTACAAAATGCTAGTCATGGGGCTTGCAACAATTTCAATTTTTTTTGTTTTATTTCATGTTTAAACTTAAAATAGAAGTCTTTACATGTATTTTATCATATTAGTTAATTTTAATTGTTATTAAATAATTAATATAAGTTTGCAATTATTGGCAATAAAGTAATAAGCTTGCAATTGTAATCCATAGTTTAAAAAGAGGATCATAATTTTTTTTTAAATTGGTCCTTGAAATTGTTCTACTAAATTTAAACGTGTAAAAACTTAAATATTTAAAAGTTAAAAATTGCATAAAAATGTTTGTTGTTTGCATGTTCACATTATGGTTATTATATTTATTATGGTTGATATAATTAATTATCAGTCTCTTAAAATCCATACATTATTTACATTTCATTGAATTTGTAATATTTTGTAAATTACTAATAGTTATATTATTAAAAGTGGAGTTAATAGATAAATATGAATGATCTATCATCATAGCATCCTCGCTTTAGAATTAAGAGACATAATATCACTACAATTTTTTATTTGTATTTTGCAGCAATTGATTCATTATTAGTGTATCCTAAAATACAAAATGACTACGGAAATTCTCTCTAGTGATGACAAAGAATTTTTAGAGCTATGTGAAGAAGAATTTAAGGACAGATACACAGAGAAAGATGAGGATTACATGAAAGTATTTAATGCAGAACCCCAAACACCTCCAATAATAGAAAATTGGTGGGTGAGACAAAATTATGGCCGACATAATGACAGACGTAATAACAGACGATACCATCCATATGAACGATCAAACAATAGAAATAGAGACAATCAAGACCGTAGTTACCAAGAGAGCAGCCACCACTCTAGAGGCTATCAAGACAGGAGCTACGAGGAGCGGAATCAGGATCGAGGATACTCAAATCCAAATTATCGGGGAAGGGGCGAATTTTATTATAAAAGAGGAAGAAACTATTAAAATTGTTTAAAATTTACATTACAAAACGAACTTGCATGGATATTATTAAATAATAAACTGTTTTATTTTTCAAAATAATATATTTTCAGTTATTATGGCTTGATTTATAGTTTAACAACTTAGAAGTTATACAATAGATCACCAGTAAAGTAATACATACAGCTACAGAATTCTTAAATTGAAAATCATAACACAATAAATAAATATATCTCACTGCTACTCAACAATTTATTATAAATTTTTAACAATAATTACGCCGATATATTTTTTTTTATTACAAACATAGCTTTAGATTTGAATACAATCACAATGATAACAAAGTTTGTGATTTTCCTGCACAAACTGAACTGTTTCAGAGATTTCCCTAACATTGGATATTGTGGATACTTCTATTAATAGCAACTGTGTTAATGTTAAAATTGCATTCAATGTTATTGGTATTATTACTGCAAAATATATATGCAGCTACATTTTACATATATATCTGAACATAGTTAAAGTTCACTAGTTCATCAAAATCATTAAGGATATACACTCGGGTGCTTTTCAGACATGTCTATTTCGATAGTGACAGTATTGGAGTACAATTTTTGAATAAATCTGCCACAGGTTTATAAGTAGACGTATGATGCCGTGTACATGCTGGGCCATCTAAATCAATAAACACTAGTGACCTTATGAACACATTCTAAATCTACATTGAATTCATTATAAACAGTTTAGCACTACAAAACCAAGAAGCTCGGAGGCACTTACTTTAACCCTCCGCAGAAATTCATTGTATATTCGATGATCATTCTATATATTTTTATCACGCAAGAGATATACGCGAATTACTTCCTTCCAGCACCAAGATACTAACCAATTTATCAACTCCTCTCTAGTAAACAATACTGTTTTACTGGTAGCTAGCTTTTACTTGCACATAGCCCTGGGTGCTGTCGGCAGCGACGTTCTTATGTAGCTAAATAAATAATTTCATACGACCATGTAGATCTGAGTAACATCATGCTAAGTGAGACATTAACTAAGCACAATGACAATTACATTCATCAAGCTCTCTAAGATAATCTATGTATAATTCTTTCCTATGATAATCATGTTAATATAACGGCTACCATTTCTGTACTGAAGCGTTATTGCGTAATGCACAATTTTATAATAAAATTTATTTATTTTTTAATCTAAAATACACATTCTGCGGGTCGCAATAAATATAATGGTGATCGATGAAAATTAATCAGGTAAATACTTGTATGTAGAGTAATCGCTTCATACATATATATATATATATATATATTAAAATGCAATCATATAAATCGAATCACAGTGAAAGTAACAAATTATGCTCACTAACTTAACATTACCACTTTATCCATACAAACGAAACATACACACTAATGAGAACTAAAGATAATATTTTTTAAAGCGCGTCACTAATTAAAAACGCTTCTCTAAAATGTAAATCGAATATATACTCTAACACGTAGTGTCGGCCAGAGTGTTGCCGGTAGCAGGGTAACGAGTAATGCCGCCGATGGTACAATCGGCTCTTTCTAAATATATCATTCTCAATAAACATCTACGCAACGTTACAGTTATGATATTAATCGTTACAAATATGTTCTTAGTATTCTTAACAATGCACAATATTAATTTTAGTTTATGAATTGACACGTATTTACTTGGTAACAGCGACTGCGCCAGTCGCCGTCGCTTCCCGCCTCGTCGAGTCCGCACCCCCGAAATCTACTTCTCCTCACCTCCCCCGCTCCCCGTCCCTATCCGCCGGCCCAACTTACGAACGACAATTGACTAGGAATAATGCACTTGCAGCCCGCAACGCCGAGCGACCCTACGTCTTAACGCGCCTAAATCCGGGGAGAATGAGAACATTGGTCAAGTTTCAGT
This sequence comes from Parides photinus, assembly GCA_018247975.1. Lineage (NCBI taxonomy): Eukaryota > Metazoa > Arthropoda > Insecta > Lepidoptera > Papilionidae > Parides > Parides photinus. The sequence continues at coordinate 3,219 of DWHU01001340.1, read as the reverse complement.
ACGTTTGACTAGAAAAGCGCGCGTGCATCAACAACGACGTATCGCCGGCGAGCCGTTGCGTATACAAAATGATTTTCAGACTCATCGGTACTAAAGATTGGAAAGACTGACTTGTAAAGGTGTCAGATCCTCGTAGCAAATGTTCATAAGATACGTCTAAAGCTTATACAGATGTGAGGCGAGCGCTCGTAGTGCTCAGCGGCGGATGCTGCACGGTCGCTCAGATAAAGGTCCAACATTCCATGATCTTGACGATGAAGTCCTCGCGGGTCGTGAGCGGTTCGTTGCCGTAGGTGGTGCAGCGCTGCGTGCGACCCAAGTACAAATCGCCGTCCAGCCAAAGCCCGAACTTGCCGCTATTTTACGCAAATTATTAATTAATGAGTAAAATCAACAGGAGGGGAAATCCACCTAATTGTATTTAAAGTATCTCATTTATCAACATAGCAATATTCATCTGTCTTCTTACATAATATTCTCACCGATGTATGTGTATCAGCTCGTAATAATAAAGAGTTACTTACTCGCCGGCACCAATGGATATGTTGTCGTTGCTGCCGCGGATGAAATACATATTGTCTCCAGTCCAGCCCCAGTACTTGAATTTAGTTTTCACTGGTGTTCTTTCACCTGAAATTGGCAGAACTTTTTTATACTATAGTTATTATATATGTAGAGTAATAATGACAAAAGTAGTGCGTAATGAAGAATCTGAAGTAAAAAATAAACAATTCATAAAGTTATTGATAAAAAGCAAAAGTTATTGGAGTTATTTTAAAGATTGGTTTTAAGGGAAACTTTATGTTTAGAAGATTTACACTAAGATAAATAATTATCTATAACTATTGAATGAAACTGAATCTGAATTTAGAAACGTCGCCATGAAATCAATAACGTACCTTCCTTTTCATCCGACTTTTCTTCCTCCTTAAGGTCCTTGTCTTTAATTTCCTCGGGGATAGGATGAGAATGACGCCTGGTTTCTTCTTTCACTCGTTGGAACGAGAACAGAAGTGATTCGCCGGTGCCGTAAAAGTGTTCGGACGGGCGGAAAGCACATGAGGTTAATGCACCGAATACCTGTTCATACAAGTAAGAAAGTTATTGCATTATTGTGTGATATTTTGTCGGAGTTACTATCAGCTATATTTATTTTTCCCTACATATAAATTTGTCGTTTTATAGCATTTCTGTGTTTGGGCTGTCGATATGAGAGTTGAAATATTCTTATGCAGCATGCGTCTCCACCTTCAGTCGCACCGTAACTTAGAGTCTATTATGTATAAATATAGATTCTCCTTAGATTGAGGTCACTGGTAAAAACTCCAACGTCGATAAATAAAAATCGATAACGTAGTTTTCAAAACATCGCCTTAGTAGAAACCTGTCTAAATCTGAGTTGATTATAATATATGAAAAGTAGTTAGTGCCATTAATTTTGCATTGATACATTATCTCAATATTTTAAATATTTCATTCCCGCCATTCAGTAAATGTGTTAACATAAATGAAAGTGTAAAAAAAAAATGGAAATGGCCGCGACCGTACTGTTTAATATTCAAAAGCAGCTACAGCCAACATTTAGTCAGTGTTCCGAACTGATACAAAGTCACTAACGTGTAGTGAAATCAAATTGAAATTCGACATGATTGATCAAGGGTATAATAAGTCGACTATATCCGCCGCTAAAGAGTAAAGCGATAACAGTTCAGCTACCCGAGCACTGTATTGTGTAAAAGACAAGCGTAAACAGGCGCATGATCTTAATAGCATTGCATTACACTATTATAGGATGCTTAGCTAAATATTAAAAATGTAAATCCGTCATTAACGTTTTTCGCGACCAATTTCTAGTTTTAAAATGAAACCAATAAAGCAATAGTTTATTAGGCGATCGCGCGATAAACTATCGGATTTGATGGTGCATTTTCTCCTTTCAAATGTCCTTGACTCCGTTGCCGATGCGCTTATACTTCTCGATTCTTTTGCTTCATGAATTACAATTAAGTTTCCTTGGCGGTATCAAACAAGTATTTCATCGGCAGGAAAATTTCGAATTTAGTCACTGATAATGTAATGTTATATTTGTTAAGTTTTTAAGACGTTACGAAGGAATAAAAATAATGATCGTTATACTTATAAAATTAGAAGGCCTGAATTTTTGTGCGCTCATCAAGATGCAAAACATTTATAGTGCTTATCACAATTGTACTAGTTTTATCTGTTTACGAGGGTAGTCATTAAAAGTAATTTAGCATATGACTCATATTGTACATCAGCCGCCGTAACAATATTGTTCTTCTTCGTCTGTCAACACATCAACCAGAGTATTCTTTTTAACACTATGTCAAATGAGATCCATTGTTAAACCTGTTCTAGATAAAATAAGAAAATTTGTTAACAATACAAATTTACACACATAGAATTGGAAATAATTGGTGGAAAATGTTTGGCAAATTTTTAAGAGAGCACATTTAACGTAAAAACTATTTAGATAAATATAATATAATAACACTAGCCTAACCTGGCAAACGTTGTTATGCCATATAATTAATTTGTAGTAAAAATGTTAGTTGTAAAATAATAAATAACAAAACTTATTCTACTTGTGAGTTATGTGTGTAACATAAATGAAGCGCTGTGGACAATGGCGGCCTATAAAGTTAACTTAATATGTATTCAAAATTATAACCCACAGAATTTCACATTTTATGTTACTCGGAATGTTCGAGACCGTTTATGGGTTAGAGTTTAATAACAACATTTTGACTGTCAATGATTTTACAGAAATCGATCAGTAATTTTATGCATCGAGTATTTTCATTTACAGAAACTTTTATTGTACTGTTGTTTTGAGAATGTTTCAGTATGTTTACTTTTAGTCATAAAACTGGAATTACGGGAAATGTTAGTCTGAAATCACCTGAACATAGTAGTATCACATAGTTTGTCGTTGTTTTTCATGTCTTTAAATGAATACCTCAAACGAATGTTTCTACGCCATAACTGAACACAAGGATTACCTGTCAAGTCGTTTCGTAGTATAGTTAACAAACACGTGAATTTTACATACATAGATTAAATTAAATTTACAACTGTAACATGTCTTGTACATTTATCTTAATCCTTTAACTATTGCTAGGAGTAGTTCGTTTCCGTTGGATAATTATTATCGAATTGCATTTTGATAATGGCCATTAAAAGCGCGTTATGGTTCAA
>DWHU01001339.1:0-12945 GCA_018247975.1 Parides photinus | reverse complement strand
TTTGAGAAATTAAATATCACTGGCTTTATCCGCCAACCCGCACTTGGCCAGCGTGGTGGATTAAGGCCAAATACTCTTTTATTATTAGAGAAGGCTGAGTCCTTGCAGTGGCAACTTACAGGTTGAAAAAAAATTTAAAAAACAAAAAATAAACCGTATACAAGTTAAACAAAATAAAATATGCAATATAAATAATACAAGCGTATGTAAAAATATATATAAATAACTCCGCCAATAATTAAATTGGAAATATATTTATCTTTTTTGTTATCAGAAACAACCCCTTAAATTTAATAAAAAAATATTAATCTCTTTTAAAAAAGCATAACACACTACGTAATTGAAACTAAACAATAAAATTTGCAAAATAAAACTGAAGTAAAATTGCGTTGATTTTTAGTTCGAAAGGGAATTCCAGAGTTTTGATGGCATGGCGCAATAAAAATTAAGGTGTTCCCATCTATATAAAACAATAATTTACCAAAAAAAGTGAAAGACTCGAGCCCAAAACAACGCAACCTCGAAAATCGATCGACGCGGTCAAAATTCGTACTAATTAAGCAGCGACACAACTTCGAAAAAAAAAAACGCAAAAGGTAACGACACAAAACGAGGTATTGGTGTATGTGAAATACTAGCTTTTGGGTATTAATACAGAAAAAGACTTCCAACCTGTAGGTTTTGGTCGATCATCTGGAATATGATAACGGGTGCGTGCGTATGATACGCGCTGGTGTGCGGTTCAGCATCGGGTGCGCGCTCCCCGCCCCATTCACCACGCTCCGACTCCAATGTTTTTTCCATCCACTCCATGTAGTTGCACTCCATTTTCTGTATACATACACATATACATATTTACAAAAAAAAGGTTCCAATTAGCTTTCTTGCCAACCTACTGCTAGTCTGCTCCCTACATATATTTTTTAGAATTAGCCTAACAATGTTACTGTCTGGTTAGATCTCACTGCAACCGCCATTTCTACAGCATAACATTATTGAATTAATATTACTGTGTTCCAATTTGGAAGCAATGCTTCCAAACTAGCTACTGAAAATTTTGGAATAAAGAGATTCGGCTTATGTGGCACTGTGATGATCACAATGTTGTGCGAAGTATATGATAGGGACTGCCGCTGCAATGTTATATTTATTGCTTACCATCAGATTAACATTTCATTTAACATGGCCAAAAAAAAAACATATTATTTTTAACATACTTGCAAATATTCATCTTGGAGCTTTTGCATAATTTCGTGGCTCAGAAGTGGAGGTAAACTAGATGTATCAATTTTCAATTCCTCACTTCCCATTAGCTCATGTCCAGGGTATGTGTTGAGAATCCATGATAAAAGTGTAACATATTCATTGCCCTCTAAGCCATTCTGGACCAGATCTTGTAACTGCAATTAACAAAGTGTACATCATATTAATATTGATGATCATTTCTTTCCTGGTGCAACCATTGATGGTAAATTGTCATGAAAGTTTATCATTACCTAAGTAAGAATTATAATAAATCACTATTTTACTTAAACCAATTTAAAATTTCAATATCTGTAAAAATTTCGTGGTCAAAAGTCTTTAAGAAAAAGTGATTAAACAGCTTACCCAAACAAAGAAAATAAAAAAAATACATACACTAGAAGATAAGCAGGTGTGATACATATTGACATATTTGTTTACAATATCGTATTGAGGGGGGAAACATGGAACACATAATGTTTTGACAACCCTGAGATCTTCCAAAATTAACTGACGTGTTAACTCAAGATATCTTATCAGCCACAGTTTATTGTCCTCTCGTTCATCAACACGAGTTCCTTCAATTCTTTGGGCTACAGCACATTCCAACACTTCAAATGCTTTCACTCTCCAGTTTTTGGGTCTGCCTGGTGGCATAAAACCAGATTGGTTTTGTTGCTAGAAAAATATTTGTTTATTGTTATTACACAACTCCAGAATACAGAAGAAATTAAAAATTGATAATGAAATGAGAACTAAGAATGTGATGAAGACATGTAATACTTTTAATAGATTACCAAAGAGATGTATTAAAAATAAATGGTGGAATTCATTGTAAAAATAAAATTGCCTGTAAAGCCATTTGATCCTTTTTTTCTTCTCTTTCTATTATTCGTAACGCTGTTACTATTACTGTAGGCTCTTTACGCACAGTGTTTAATGTTCTAGCCAGAATTAGTTTTATTTGTTTTTCTAGAAGATTTGACACCATTTCTACATCTTCAAAATATGCTTTCAACATTATTTTATCATGTGAAGATTGATTTGGAAGTCTATGAAGTTCATATAGTAAATCATCTCTTGAATTTTCCAAGTCTGTAAGGCACTAAAATAAACAGATTTGTTTAAAAATATTAGATTTTTTATTTACATAATGCAAGGAGTTATTATGTTAATAATCTAATTCAAACAATATAAATGTATTTAAAATAAAAATTCACCTGATGAGCATGCAACAGTTTTCCTTCACCAATCCACTGTTTCGTTTTAGCTACACTTTCAGGAACTGTAAATATATGTTTTAGACTGTCCATAGCTGTTACATATTGGGAATGGCGGGAGTCTTCCTCCCTGACTGTTTGCAGTGATGCAAGAAGAGGTGGAACACTTTTGAAAAGCTCCTGCAGTTCATCCATTCTAAAATGAAATATAATATTAACATCTATATTAAAAGTACTATATATCCATTACTAACATGTTCATTACTAATACTTTAGGCCAATTTGTTGCACATCTTCTAGGCATTCTTGTAATTGTTTTAGTCCAACACTAACACCATCTAATTTGCCCTGGACTGCTGATTTTAGTTGGGCCTCTATTGATGCTTTCTTATGAGTTATTCTCTTCTTATATTGCTCAACCTTAAATTGTTTTATATGATTATTAGTACAAAAGAAAAGTGGAATTAAATACTTTATATGCTCCTGAAACGAGTTTTACTAGGCTGCTTTTCCTTATATAATACAAAGTTATTTTGTCTTTATTTATGCATGACAATGCATTTAATATTGTAATAGTTTGTTAAAAATGGCATTTCCGAAGTCATAAAATTATTCAAAAAAAGTCATGAATTTTAAATATCAAAAATCTGTAGATATTAAATGAAATACTAAAACATTATCTTTAGCACAAATTGTTCCAATTTTTGAAGAACAAATAATACAAAATATTACGTTAAAGTAAACCGGAAAACTAACTTTTTCTAATTGACCAGGTCTTTGCATCATGTTCATGACCATTTTTTCAGCAGTGGCTTTTGCTTCCTCCTCTATTTCATCTAAAGTGCTCATCTTGTGTATTTAATACACAAGAAAACTAATATGATAAAATGCAATTAGGTTTAGATTTATCCTTGTAATAGGTTTCTAACAGCTTTCAATCAAGTTTTTTTTTAAGTACACAGTGTACATAAAATGTAATGACAATAAGAATAACTTTGTTGACAAGTAATGTAATACTTGAACAGACACCGACATTTTTAGAGCCTAGTTTTGATACTAACTGATCTTTAAATGCAAGGGAATAGGAATTAGAAGTGAGTTTTAATTATAACACAAAAAAAATTTTTTGGCTATAATTATAAACATGTATTTCTCATTTTAAGCTTTGCGTACTAACACAGAAACGTAAGTTTTTCTACGCAGAACTTATGCTAAAGTTAAAGAAAATTTCAGACAAAGTAAGAATTTTTATTTTCTTAAACTCCAATTATCTACCCTGATTTTAATTTGAATTATGCTATTATTTCTAAAATTATTTCAGAATTTAAGATTGTATAAAACGACATTAAACAAAATGTTGTCAGCTTCCGTATAAAATATGTAAATGGTGACAGTTACGTCTGCTACACAATGTGTTACGCGTTTCTGTGATGTTATTATTAAACTTTATAGTTTTGTACTATTTTGTAAATATCTCAATGATACGTTAATAAATTTGTAAGATGTTAACACTTACAATTTTAATTGCTTTATCCATACTCGCATATCTTTTTACTAACGAATTAATACCAAAACTAAAGCAATTATTTATTAAAGCTGGAATTTACGGGATAGATTTGTGTAAAGACAGTAAAGAAAAAATGTAAGCCAAGAACATAATTTTGGTTAGAAATATAACTATTTTTCATTAAATACATTTACTTTTTTTTAGCCCAGAAGCTGTTGGTGTTGTATCAGGATGTGTTTTCTTAGTTACAAGTTTTCTTTTCATACCCATCGCCTTTGGAAATAGTCTCATGGACAGGGAGCATTTTCCTCACAATGAAGTAAAGTATTACCGTTTTAATTTTGACGTCAATATTAAGAAAACATTTTAAAATATTTCCTTATTAAGATACATTTAATTATTTATTTATATAACCATAATACAACTTAACGTTAAAATCCAGAGTTCATTATGACTTATCTGGCATGTATCATATAATAAGCCTTATGTATACCATGTAGGAGAAGACTAGTACCTGCAATAAAAATATTATGGTGTATTTTATATTGAAAGTGTACACTTTTTTTCCTAAATTGCAGTGGCGGTGGTCTAGGATTTATTGTATAACCATTAAAATTTGTTGCTCTGGCCTATTAATATGTATCATACACTATAAAATAAAGATGTGTTTGTGTTTTTTGCTAAATCCTCAATAGACTACTTGTCTTTGTTTATAATTTAATACAAAATTGGAATAGAATTATGTTTGTATGACTACCACTGCCTTCTGATGAAAAAATTTCAAAGTTGGTTAAGCATCAATACAGTTAGACTGCTGGTTTAAAGAAGAAAATTTTTAAATTGTCTTTTTTTGTGTTAATATTGCACATATGGTCCTTCAAATATAAATTAGGTAAAACAATATTTCATGTAATTTTGTTATTTCAAAGAAACAAGTTGTATAGACATTTTATTTTAAATATTTTCATTTGTTACAGTTTGCAGAATTACTAGCAGCATTGTTATCAATATGTTGCATGCTACTCTTAGGTTTTGCTGATGATGTTTTAGACTTAAAGTGGAGGTATAAATTAATTCTGCCTACTGTAGCATCATTACCTCTTCTTGTTGTGTACTATGTCAACTTCAATTCGACTACATTTGTTGTTCCTATACCACTAAGACAATTCCTTGGAATATCTGTAAATATTGGTAAGTTTGGAACTACCTTGTGTGCAATTTCTTTATTATAGTAAATAGCCTTGTTTTTATAACAAACTTAATATTTTTTAACTTAACATATTAAATGATGTTTCTTTTCCAGGTTTTCTCTATTATGTTTACATGGGCATGTTAGCAGTGTTTTGTACAAATGCTATAAATATTCTTGCCGGTGTAAATGGCCTTGAAGTAGGCCAGTCAGTAGTGATAGCTATATCCATCATAATTTTTAATTTAATAGAGCTTCAGGGGGATCAGTACAAAGCTCACACTTTTTCACTTCACATAATGATCCCTTATTTAGCTACTACAATGGCATTATTGAAGCATAATTGGTAATTATTTTTTTTTTTGGTAATACAAAGTATTAAATATGTAAACATTGTACACATGCCCTCATTCATTCTATGACCTAAGGGTTAAGAGATGTGTAATCTATCTTTGGAATTCTCTAGAATACCAAATAAAAAACACAACATCCAATAATACACAAAAGTTGTTGATACATAGACAAAAAAAATTCTGATGTGGAAGCCTCTTGTAAATTATCTATTTGAAAAAGTGGAGTGTCATACCCATTGAAAAATCTTATAATAACATGAAGAGTGTTTTGTATTGAATAACCCTCAAATATAACAAAGAGAAAGTGAGGAGTTGTAAAAATCAGAGGAAATGTTTGGGGAAATGTAGTGTGAAATGCATCAAGCAGAGTTAAAGGCTGATGAATAAAAATTGAGTGTCCAAGTGTGTTGATCACATTTATTGTTAAATCTCATGAGGTATAAATTGATACATTGCCATCTGTGGATGAGTTCTACTTGATGTTCTTACGTATCAACTGTGTATACATTGTAATCTTCAATGCTTGTTTTCCAGGTATCCTTCAAAAGTTTTTGTCGGAGACACTTTTTGCTATGTGTCAGGTATGACATTTGCTGTTGTAGGCATTCTGAGCCATTTTAGCAAAACAGTTATGTTATTTTTTCTGCCACAAATAATTAATTTTGTTTATTCAATTCCTCAATTATTTCATATCATTCCATGTCCAAGGCATAGATTACCTAAATTTTGTGGAGAGACTAAACTTCTCCATGCAAGTAAGACTTTAATTAATAAAAACGATTATAATTTTTTCAGTAAATTGATAATGAATGTGTTAAGTTTCTTGAAATTAATTGAAAAAGTTGAAGATCAAACAAGTACTACAATAAATAATATGACTTTAATAAATCTTTTTTTAATAAAATTAGGCCCAACATCTGAAAAGAAATTAACAATGAGTTTAATGATTTTTCAAATGTTATGTACATGCCTTGCATTTCTAATTAGATATCCGATGGCTACATTATTCTATGATTCTACATTATGATAAATATTGTCGGCGAATCAGTTCCTTTTAATCTAGTTTAATTAACTACAGACCCTTAGGAATCGTAGTGATTTAGTATATAAAGAACTATTATTAACACTATGCTGTCTGGTGGCTCCTCTGTGTTGCACTGCAAAAACTATTGGGTAAATGCAGGTGGGTCCATTGTCGTGCAGTGCTCAATGGCTCCATGTTAGGACTATACAAATAGTATTGGACGATTACCGGTCGCTATATCATGATATTCAAAACTAAAACAAAAGTTAATATTGCTTTTTTCATTTGATGAAAAAAATAAATACTAAGTCTAATCTAATAAAATATAAATAAACATATGAACATAAAATACAAAAAAATCTTGTACTAATATACATATAACTCTGCAATTTAGATAAAATGGAGAGACTGCATTGAGACTTGGGAACTTACAATAAAATTAGATAAGAATAAAAAAAAACACCGACAGGGATTACATGTATTTTTAAGTCAGTCCCACCAGCGTCTCGTAAGAAAATTTAGATTAGACATGCGGACAGTATAATATTAATAATGGAATTACTGTTATAATTATATGATTATCAGTTCACCAAAAATACTTTAAAAACAGGAGAATACTGTATTACATAACAGTCAAATTACATACAATTTTTCAATATATTTTTTCTTCAATCTTTAAAATCTATGGCATTGTTACTCTTTAATGTACGTTTATAAGTTAAGAGTTTTACTGTGTAATGATGTAATAAGTAGTAAATACCAAAAACATTAGTTAAAAGAAGCTTTGATTTTTATAACAATTAGTTTGTTATTATATAATAAAACGAAACACTGAATTAATTATATGTATGTGTAAATTAACGACGTTACTTAATGTAAGTTTACTGTATATTTTATTGTAATAAATGTTTTACCATAAAGCAGTGTCATTTAATTATCTTTAAAAACAAATACATGGAATTACACAAAATATTAGTAACTAGTCACATTTCGTACTATTGTACGGAATTTTTTTTAATGATTTCCGTGGGTTTATTCCTAACCTCAAGAAATTGTTCAGATCGACAGAAAAAAAAAGATCTGCGTCCCGGTACCTGTATTTTACACATTTTCGCCTCTTTGTTATTATCTTGTATTCATGAACTACTATCTTTACTTCTATTTTAAGAGATTTGATCTCATCCTGTTGCAAAATTATAAAAAAAATCAATGAAAAATCATAGTTGCACTCTATTCAATATTTTGGAAGTTTAACATTTAATTTCCACCATGTAAATTGTGTAGTAGATAAAACTTGACATTAATTTTAAATTATAATGCATAATATTATTAAATTATATGACATTACAAAAGCGATAATTAAATCGAAAAATGAAATAATATTGTCAAGCATAATGGCTAATTTAAGTGAACTACAATCACGAGACATGGATATAAGATATCGTCTATTTATAATAAATTTATAGTAATAGGAATTGCATTGTAAAAGTTGATAATCCAATTTCTGGTTTTAACAGATTAGTGATAAAAATTAAGGTTTCAAATCATAATAACAAGATATCTATCTTAATTTTATTGTTAAATTTGTAAGAAAGGAAATTTTTACAAAAAAGACTTAAATGATCATTATTTTTCGCAAACACGAGACCAAAGTTAAATTAATAAATACATAGCCCCATTAAAATAAAGTTAAGTAATTACATTTGGTAGAACAATATACTTTTGTAACAATTACTGCCAATTTCACGCGTTTCCTTTTATAAGGTTTTAACTTTTTATGTTCTTCAAAGATACTTAAATAAAATGATATCAATATCGTGACTGAAACTGTACTAGATATAAATGAAGATGGCTGGCACAAAATTGCAAATAATATGCTAATGCATATTTATATTTTTGTGTAATTGAAATAAACATTGAGATTCTAAACTAAAATTCTACATTAAATGTCAATGAGCAAAGTATTTGAAATAGTAGAATATAGCATTTTGTTAGTAATACTGGAAATAATGACTTATATCAAATATTTATGGAGAAACATCGAACCCTTGTATGTTGATAAACCGGGTGAAACTTAGTTAATTTAAATTTTACTGATTTTATCACGATAATTAAATAAACGTGATAACATTCGTAAATAAAAAGATTAATTAAATGTGTAATATTTGGGTAAATACGAGTATAATAAATCACTATGAGGTAGAATTTATGAAATGTTCGTTAGATCAAGATGTCAAAGCAAAAAGTATCCACTATGTACTATTGTACTACTGTATGTATTGTTGGTTATAGGTACAAGTAACACTGAATTTAAAAATACATAGTTTTTGATTTTTATTATGGTAGAGATACAAAAATGCAAATAATATTGATAACATACAATATTAAACATACAAATATTATTTGTTATAGTATGACTAGAAGTTTACCTTTTCGTTGACAGAGGAAGATACTTTTTGATGACTTAAAATCATATTAAAAAATTCCGCCCTTTAATATTTTTATAGCAGGTATCTAACTTAACCAAATATCATACAATATGTTATCTTCAGTATCATTTTCGTTAATTACTCTCAATGTTTTTAGAGTTTGTAAATAAAACGTCAACTCGGAAGTGACCACGCCATGTTGAGGACTACCATTTGCTACGATATTCATTTTGACTAATTGTTCTCTCAATTTATCTTTAAAATTATCATGTACTTTCATATAAATAGATCGTATTTGTTCTATAGGCAGGATATCAATAAGTGCTTCATGCAACTTAACTAAATGTTTAGATATATTACGGAATGTTTGTGATGGGACTGGTGGTTTTGCATCCCAGGAAGACAGCTGAGAACTAAGCATGTTACTAACTATAATGCATATTTTACTTTCTATTTCTTGTTTATGGCTAACAAGATCTTTTTCAATACTATTGAAACCATTTAATATCAATTCTTTTGAATGTAATTTCTCTAGCAAATCTAATACAAGAGGCAGAAGCCATAAGACAACTTGTAATGATCTAGACACAAGGGCTAAATTAGAGGTGGAAATTGTTTTTAGACCTGCACTTTGTATAGCTCCAGCCCCTAAAACCAATTGACAACACCGGGAATTGAACAATCTTATTAGTTCTAACATACAATGAACCAAGTATTGAACTATGTCGGGAGATTGCTTAGTTGCATCACAATATTCTAAAATAATTTTAATTAAGAGCTGAACAGTTGCCACTACAGCATAATTTTCTTCATTTATTACTAAGTACTTTCCATCTGGTCTTCCATTTTCATATAGAAGAGTAGATGGTAATTTACCTGATTCACATATTTTATTGATTACACTTTGTAATTCATATGGGACATCTGCTATCTTCCATCTCTCACTATTTAATGAAGCTGTGAGATGTGCCCTGCGTTCTGCATGTAAACTTTGTATGTATTTCATTGCAAAACTTCTCAATGCCAGTTTCATTGTATTACTACAATGACCAGTAATTTTTTCACATTCGTTTGAAAATACATCTATTAATTCTGACAGTTTAGATAATTGTGTAAGATCAGGAAATATATAGTCTTTGTCAGTTTTTGTCACTATAAGATTAGCACATCTTTCATTGCAATAATCTGAAACAGAACCAATTAACTTCTTAATCTTTTCATTTATAGATAATACTTCATCCCGTGTCCATATTTCTTCACATTCATTTCCAGTCACATCATCCATTTGAGTAATATCTAGAATTAATATACTCAAAGACAATATTCTTTTAAAGATAATAACCAAGTTAGGTGTAACTTTTTCTAGAAATACAATTCCTTCATTACACATTAGCCAAGTATTATCAGCATGAGATCCTCTCAATACAATTTCATTGTTTCCATCTCGTTCAGAGATTATTTCTACAACACTTTGTTTTATTGTAGCTTGGATTGAAGTCATTGCTTCAGCTTTCAAAATATCAAGAAAATCAAATTCTTTCAATCGTAGTATTCCTGATACTATACAAACAATTTTGTCCCTCTCTGGCAAATCATTTTGGTCATTTAGAGGCCTGTTTAAGTCTGTTACAATAAATCTAAGAAACTCATTACTTAACATTTTATGTATCAACCTTTTCATTTCAGTTAACTGGGGAGATAAATGCCGAAATGCTTGAACTCCTGATAGGCGTGTAGACAATACTTTTTGAGTGGAACTAATTAAATCCAGCGCTGCTACATAGTCTGAAGTACTAAGTAAGAGTTGAATCATTGGCTGTGTTTGTTGTACAGTGCCCATTAATTTTAATAATTCACATACATTATTAAGATTTATGTTTGTTCTTGTAAGATGAATCAATTTCAAAGGAGAATCAGTTAAATTTTTTTTCACCATTGTTATGTTATATCTTGTATTTTGCACGGTTTTCACAGCTCTTGCCATTTGTTCCATTATAGTATCATGTGAAAGCATTGCATGAAAAAAGGCATCAGACTTTTGTGCAACTTGTTTTGAAATTTTCATTTCTATAACATCTAAATAAGTACTTAGAGTTTCTTGTAATGATCTTATAGCAGAACTAGAATCAGAAGAATTTGAGAGGCCTGGGAAAACTTTACTAAATATATATGGGTCATTTAAAGATAATGTTTGAGAGTAAAATATACTAGGTACTTCACAAATATTTTCTTCAGCTATATCTACCTTAAGTTTCGACTTAATTGGAGGTGTTTCTTTAAGTTGACAGTGCCTACGATATCTCCTTGATATTTTCTTACAATATGATTCAAAGTGAGCTAAATTTATTTCTGGTAAATAGGGACTGGGATTAACTTCAACTTTATCAATAAAACCCTCACCCCATGTTTTGGTAAAAAAGTTACTCTGTTTTCCCCTATTTGGATCATTTAGCACTGCTGGAAGATTTTGTGATGAAGAATAAAAATTCCAATTATTTGGATTTCTTTTAGAAAACAAATGATGTTCTCTCACATGATATTTAAATCCTGCTTTTCGTAAGTCGCCAAATTGTAAAGCAGAGCATAATCCGTTTTGTCCATATTGACATAGTATTATTGATCCTTCCTTAATGCTGTGCTTGTCTTGAATATGTCTGTAAAAAGTTACAAAAATAAAAATGGTAAAAATCAAACAGAATTACGTGTTAACTAAAAACAAATACAGTAATAAAACATAGGAACCTTTCAAATTCCGTAATACTGTTGAAAATTAAACTCGGACAGTGGACACAGTTTTGCCATATCGGCGCTGTAGTGGATGATAATGAGTTGTCCTCCATAACATTTTTCGTCCGAGGTAGAGTAATGATAAACCATCAATAACGTAAAATAATTGTTACTGCTTTCATTATCATCTAATTTTTTGGTCTACGTATGGAACTAGAATACACATAATAAAATCAAGATAATTAAACGTCATATTGACATTGGCATTATGACAACACAAGTTAAAGTCACTTTTAGTGTTTCCATTTAAATATTAAAGTATAGTATAGTAAACTAGTTAGTTATTGACACCCTTGAGCAGCATTTATAAAACACGTTTATGAAAAATATTAAAAATAGTTGAATGAAGTTAAAATATTATGAAATTTTTCCTTATTTATTTAACTTTCTGCTGAATGCAACCTTTCAGATAAAAATATCAGTGGGCGGTATTTTGCAATAGATATAAATATTTATTCGTAATTAAGTCATTATCATCCTATTAAAGTTTTTCAATCTTTTAACCATTCTACACAGCTAACTTTTGTGATTAACAAGGAACATTTCCCTCTTTTATTTCAAACTTTACACCTAAAAGTTTCTTTTTCAAAATTAAATAACAGGGTGTCAATAACTATGTGACGTCGATAAATGTCTGATTTACCTACACTTATAATAGACATTTGATAAAAAGGTGAAATTATTATTAAATCCCTAATTTTATAGCAATCCTCGTAAAATAAACAAAACTTGCGAAACTGTAAAGTCTATAGCAGCTACTTATTTCATAATCATAATAATACACTGATAAAGCACCGAATTCGTTAAAGCAGATAATTCGTAAGTAAAAAGTTCAGATTGTCCAATAGGTATCAGATACTTATATTCTGATTCCAATTGCTATAGTACCATTTTGTAATGTTTTTTCAAGTTTTTTTTGGATATTGATATCCATTCGTTCTCCTGTGAAAAAGAAGATAATCAGCGGCGTATGGCCGAGCACCGAAGGTGCCCGGCCTTTAACCCCCGTTTTATATAGCACTGCTCGGCTTCCTCAGAAGTCTCGGCTCGGGCCGCTACTTTATTTCATTTATAATTCACTGGACTGGTTTTTAATGTTGCACAGTAAAATAATTACGAAAATATCATAATATGTATGTGTTTTATTTATCTGACACCGTAAGTGTCAGTTGCATATAATATTATTACTTTTTC
>DWHU01001338.1:0-12949 GCA_018247975.1 Parides photinus | reverse complement strand
GTCCTTCCCATTTTCCCAATTAATTCCTTGGGGTTGGGGCAGTGTGTCAGTCTCCATCTGTACTAAACACACTGCTACTGTTATTGGCAATGGTTTTTACAGCCGCTGTCTGACGCTAACCCACCTTGGGAATGCCAGTGATATTTAATTTTTTAAAGCGCACGTAACTAGAAAAGTCATTGGTACGCGCCTGGATTCGATCCTACGACCCCCGATTCGGAGGCCGAGGTCCGTAACCACTAAGCTATCCCGGCTCTTGCTTCGAACTAGAGTGTATTAATTTAAATTCTAATAAAAAACATTGTGCTTTAATACCTTCAGAATCTACGGTTTTAAAAGACTGATGAGTATATGTTTTAACGTTAAATTCAACATTAATCGATGATAAGTGGACTACTGAAAATGGTTGAGTCTTTTTTAATTACATAAACTAGCGCATGACAACAGTTCCACCTGATGGTAAGCGGCGACATTATCTCAAATATTCCCGCGTCGTACTTGGACGAGAACATTGTCGCCAGAAGACTTACATTCCTTCGCTGTTCACATTATGATGGTCAAAGCGTTTCGCTTCGACCTAATAAGCAGGATATCGAATTCGAATGTCTGTCTGTACATATACGGAATGGAGGCAGAGATTTCTAGTTTCTATCCAACTACAGTAACACCCCGCTTTACGCGACCCTGTTATATGCGGTTTCATTATAACGCGAATTGCAAATTTCGCGCTAAAATTCCTCGAATTACGCGAAAGAGTGCGTATAAATATAATGTAGTCATCAACTTCTCTATGGTCGCGGGATCCCCGCTTCCTCTGAATATTCTCTTTGAAGAATCGGGTATTCCCAGTCCTTCGACTTTATTCTACGGGGATTTCCTCATTTTGTAATAATTTTTGACTATGTTTAATCATAAACCTCGTTATACGCGAATTTCAGTTAACGCGTTTTTTTTGGAACGCATCCCTCGCGTAAAGCGGGGTATTACTGTATTTAGAAATTATAGGTATAACGAAAATGTATTACATGTTTAAGCATTATGTGTTTGGTTTTAAATAAATAATATTTGACGATGTCGTTGTCAAGTGATGAACATTCTATTTGATCTTCTTATCGGTGCATAAAAGTGACATTTTTTTAACCTTTATGTGCTGCTTGTCTAGAATAAACTAAACAGTTTTATCTTAATACCTAAAAATAACATTTGCGACAGCGGAGAGCCTTCTGTAAACAGCGCACTGTAATATTTGTTTGCGTGGATCTTGCAAGCATTGAATACATTACACTGTCCGCTTTAAAATAAATGTATAGGTTTATTTTTACAACGTGTTTTTACTACACCAGCTTACCTTATTCGACAAAGAGACAAAAAGTAAAAACATACTTAAGATTTTGTAATCTTTGAGATAGTTTTGGAGAAAATGAAAACAAATCTCTCCGACATGCTATAGTTCTTGAGAATGTCCTGTTCCCGATAGCAGTTTCTACAGCTAACACATAGTATATCTACGAGTATAGTCATAATAAAGCGCCATTTATATTGGTAAAGAATAGAACACAAAAATTACTAACTAGGGAATTAATCGTAATATGTCATATTTACTGATCTACAAAATTTCCAAACCGTCGTGCTTTTTTTACTGAAATAAAATTATATTGTAATTTCCACATTTTGAAATCAGTTTCAAGATGAATTTGGTATTAATGTATAAATTAGAAGTAGCCTCTAAATATAAAGTAAAAAACCTGTTACTGAAAGTGAGAGTGTCAACTTTTAGTTCCGAGGGCAACTTGCTCGGGGCAACCTGTAAACTTGCTCGGGGCACCGCGTAAGAGCCTTGACCGTTAAGTCCGAGTGAAAACAATGTCGCAACTATTTGGTGGTTTGAGTTTGACGTGCCTCTTTCAGAGCAAAGTTCCGCCGAAATCCGCTCCAGAAACATCCAACAGAACCGCCAAGTCAAAACAAAGTCAAACAACTTGCCGAAAGCATTAGTGAACTAACGTGGAATTTAACCCTCGTGGCTGCCGACCTGCTCGGCGAGCGGAGGCGACTGGAAATCGCTTCTAATCCAAGATTTATATTATTATAAGAAATTTTGGCATGAAAAATATTTACCCATAATAAGTACCAAAGAAAAGAAGAAAACCACAAATTCATTTTGATTTCCACCATTTCGAAATGCATACTTTTGTGGCATCCTTTCGACAAAAGATGTGTACGCCTCAACTCGTGCCTTGCGCTACTCCGGCTGTAAAGTGTGATGCGTATTAATAACATTTGCCACAACAAATTGTGTTGTGAGAAGTTGTGACTAATTGCAAGAGTTTGTGAACTTGCTTCGGTGAGTAACTCCTGCGCAAGGTTGGTGTTTGCTGGTCCTAATCCGTTTGCACATAACGCAAGCACCGCAGGCCGTCTCCGGTACGGGCGAGCGACATTCTCGCGAGCAAACAAAAAAGTACTCGCTGTTTACTTTATTATCAAGACAACTGTGCCAAGATTGATAGAAAGATAAAAAGGCTTAAGTTATTTGACAATGCTATAAGTCGCATTTACTAGTTGGTTTGTTTGGTTTACTAAACTCATGTTGATTGAAAGTCTCACTGTATTACAATAATGAAGTGGAAACACAATAAAAAGAATGTTAGCCAGAAATAAAAACTGTAAAGAGACGATAAGATAATAAAAATGCATACTTTCTTTAAACATGTCATATTCTCGTAAATAGGAGAAATCGAATTAAACGTTTACTTGCATGGGTTGCATGAAAATGTCATCCGTAAATGTTACGGCCTAAGTGGTCGTCTCGCTTCAAGGAAAAGTATTACATCAAAATCAATAAATAGTACAGTGGAAATATTATTTATAAAGAATAAAAACTAATTTGGGACTAAGATCATAATACGAATAATAATGATAAGTTTAGAGAGGAACGTACGAGCCAGCGCTTACTAGAGCCGGAGCTGGTCGATGTCGAGCGCGCATAATTTATGAGAAAAATAGTAATAATTTAGAAAAGTTTTAGATTGAACTAACAGAAGGCAATAGCATTCAGCTGACTGGTTACAAAGATTTCAAATTTATTGCTATTGTTCAAGCAATTTGTCTGTTATTTGCTTTGTGAGTGGTTCATCGCAGCTTGAACTTTCAATTGGACAGCATTACGACGCAGATAAAAATCTGATTTCATTATCATCAGCCCCGGAATCTAATGCGATCGTCTCGTGCTGCTCTCAAAGAATGCCATAAAATTTATGTCAGAAATTCATTGAAAAGACAAAAGTTTGGAGACCTCATTTGTAGGAATATTTTGTTGGAAATGTCGCGGGATGTAGTGAGCATAGTTTAGCAATAATCAAGCACACAGAGTCAAAGCCCGGAATACGTTTTGTAATTGCTGTTAATGTTTTACTGATTTTTTATTCAGTTAAATTTGAGCAGAATACACGGAAGATAAATGGAGACTTCCATTGACGCAACTTATTCAGAATAACATTTTTACAAAAAATTAAGAAAAGATTGCTAATTAATTTACGAAGCCGTGTTATAATATTTTATATCTCGTAATCTAGAAGAACTCTTATTAAATACCTTTACATATTTTATTCAAAATGATAAGTAATAAAATTTTAGCAGAAAGTTAATTCTTTTCAAATCTGTGTGCCCAAAAGTAATACATATTTTTGAACAATTCGGCGACGTGTCTCAACGTGTCACTGCGAGGCCGAAGTTGGACAGACCCTTCCCAAAAACATTCGCCCAACTCGCAAGTGAAGACAGAGTCGGCCGACATCCGTAACAACGTTAGCAAACTATCGCCGAGTGTCAACTGTTGTTATGTGGAACTGGACAACACATTTAAACGACTCACCAAGTTACATAAAGTTAGAAAGATACGATAAAATCGAATGTCTGTCGAGATTTACTGGCAGGATCATGAAACCATGCCCAACGTCCAGCGGAGAATGACGGTACAGATCATGAAGCGAAATGACTCTTGACCGGAAGATGCAGATACGACGGCTATTGAATATTGCATACGTATCGTCCGTCAGAGCAGTGGCAGTGAGGCTGACGATCAAAACTGTCTCCGGTACCTAGATGCGACGATGAAGAAACCTGTTTTATTGGACGAGTCTTCCAAATTAGTTTGCAGGGGAAAAAATGGAAATTGAAATATTTAAAACTTGAAACAAATTTACGATATCAGTTAAATTCTGAAACTGATGCTTCTAATTTAAACTAGGAAATAATTATACATTTGTTTAACACAATCTTAACAGTGAAATTGGGCAATGAAGAAGGTCTTGCCTGAGTTAGGGCTAAGTTAATTTGTTTTTAATGAGACAGTTTGCTCTTAAGTACCATTAAGGATAATCAAACTGTGAAATCGCTTAGCGAAATAAAAGAGATTAATACCATTGAAACAATTCGCGCACTTCCTTTTGTTTCGCATTCAATAAGATTGCGTCCTTAATGTCCTTACTTAACTTTATTGACGGGAATTATCATCAAAAATACTTTGCAAATAAACTTACGCGTCTTCATAAGTTTTAGACCCAAAATACATTGTAAAATGACAGCCTATAGCTTTCTGTTTAGTCAAGACTTGTTGGATTTAAGTACCGCTCCCTAGTTTTCATAAGGCACACTTGATTTGCAACAGGCTTTTTCTCAGAAATTTAATAGACCGAAATGAAATATAACGAAACATTAAATCCTTTCTACACAATACACTCTTATTTAAATCATCAGAATCGGCAAACTTTTACAAGAAAATCTTAAAAAACAGTTGTTCCGGATCCAAACGCCACAAGTTTTTTTTGTTACGAGTTTATGACGAGAGTCTGTTTGTAGTTTCTGAAATAGATCAAAAAATTTTTATAGCAACTTTAAAGTTATATACTACAGACTCGAAGGATGGATGGAACTAAACATTGTTAACTACAAACGTTCAAAGTGAAAAATGGCCATACAGCTCCGGAAATCAAGTTTCTTGGATAAATTGTATAGCGCTGGAAAGTTTTAAATGAGAAACGCGGTCAGAGACAACTGCTGCAATCTGCCGACAGACGGAAGAACTTTTAAGCCATTATAAAAACTTTATGTTCTTTCACATGAAGAAATTTTTTTTGAGATTTCGAAGTAACGGTAGCATAAATTTTTTGCAAAAAAAACGAAAAAATCTTGTACTTTTTTCCAATGACCTCGGAGGCGGAATGGAGTAAGTAACTTACCTAAGTGTTATTAAAATAAGGGAAGTCATGAGTTTTGTAAGATCATCAATGATCTGCAGAATCAATTTATTTAATTAAGCAAATGATTCAATCGAGAAGTAAACTAGTATAATGGCTTTAGGTACGATGAGACTCGTGATTTTCCTTAATTACGTTGGTTATACGAAAAACATGTATTATATAATAAACGAATCCGGTGCTAGCCCCGCCTGCGAAACTTACCAAGATCGTTCTGTAGTTTTTCCTGCAAGTCCCGAGGCAGCGCGGAACAACTCGCAACAACATTAACAAACTATCGCATCACCTTAACTATGTACGCGAACTTGCAAGTTAAGTAAGTTACAAGGTGAAGCGGGATTTCATTTATATCACAGTACAAAGTTTACGCTAAAAGACAGTTCCGTAAAATAATTAGGGTGTAAACAAAGTAGACGCAAAGTGAGTCGTTCTCTGACATCAGTGAGCAATAATGCGCCTGTCATGCCTTTTCTCCTATAAATATATTGAAAGCCTGTCTAACTTTAAAACCCGTTACAGGTCCGTCTGCGCTTTGGTTATGACAGGGCCGTGGGAACGCTAAAGAACTTCCACGCTCTCCTGATGGGGATCTTCTCGCATCCATTTCAGAGAATAAGTGCCGCTTCTGTTATAAACATTCTACTATCTTGTTTTTTTCCAAATTTATTAAAGTATTAATGATCTGGTAAAATTAATAATACATAAACTTTAAATAATTTTTTGTTGTAATAAGAGTTACTTTCTGCTATGGCGCTGCGAGCCAAGATGAGTCTTGGTCTCCAACACAAGAGAACGCCGGCGTTGCCTGTCTCGCTCTGCTTCTTGTCATTACATAGCATGGAGCACGTGCATGTCATCCTGTACGGCATACTTCCAACGATACCTTGTCTCATCCATCGGGATGTGTGTACTTTTGCTTCTTACACGATGTTTGGTTCATCAGCTAGCCTCTCGATTTTACTATTGTATCAACTTCTCCCACTACTGTTATATCTCTGGGTTTAGTTCAAAATCCACGAGTTGGCCCTTACGATACATAAGAAGTGTCCACAGGCAATGCCCGATGGGATCGCTGACTTTACTATGTGTTGTAGTCTTCCAGTATCATGGGGGTTTTGTGTGGAAGTCGTTATAAAATGGTGTCAATACGGGGATGTATTTTCTTGTATCACTTCCGTCTTCCTCTGCTGACTTGGCCGGGCCGGTGCATGCAAGCGATGCGTAATAATTAGTGTTGTCGCGTTGCGGCTGCCGCAACCGAGCCGAGCCCCGCAACCCGCTCACAGCCACACAGCGCATCACGCGTGCACGGCTTTTCGAGTGGCTAGATTGGTTTCTTTAACTAATATACATAACTAAGCTACACTTCACGTGTATGTCCATTTCTTTAGTGTTTTATTGTTGTTATATTTCTGAAACCATTAATTTTATTTTTTGGTTAATATTGGCGACGAATGAAAAGTTATCAAGTTCATTCACTGACAGACCAAAGGTAGCCCAGACTTTTTTCTCATGTACCACTTTAATGGGTTCCGGTAGAACCCCTGCAGCTACAGTTCTAGTCGATTCTCGATTCGATACAAGTGATAGACGCTG
Organism: Parides photinus; assembly: GCA_018247975.1. NCBI lineage: Eukaryota > Metazoa > Arthropoda > Insecta > Lepidoptera > Papilionidae > Parides > Parides photinus. The sequence goes on along the minus strand of DWHU01001338.1, from coordinate 6,095 downwards.
AGTTTCTTAAAATATTACCTGCGTACATTGATAAGCGGAGTTATGTCGACGTTTTACCTGTTGTTTTATCGAAAGCGAACAAATAAATACTCATGAATTAAATAACCGGATATCTGACACACCTTCGTAGATTTTTCAAAGTAAGGGTTTACAATGTATAAAATTGTAAGCCAATAACTTAAATTCTTGGAAATTACATTTGGTACTTTCTGTTCTGCAAAGCCAACAGATGGAACTCCAAAATGTTCTCCATGTAATGGGATAAAGAGTATTTTTGCTAACAAAAGTGCTCGCCCGCAGCCGGCGCTCGAGGTGAAAGGAAATCAATTACGATAGCAGCCGCCCTTGTTTACATCCACCAGCGGGACCGGGAGCCACCGGGAGCCACCGGGAGCCACCGGGGGCTCCGACTTGAGACTAATTGATGAATTTTTCAATTCGTTTAATAATATATAAATGTACTTTGAGGTCCGTTCACTTTATAGCTGAGACCGGAATCAAACTATATCCTCGCGGATTGTACCTGCCCACAACAGATCTACGGTTTTGAGTTCTAGTCTGTTCCAATGTAAACATCACTTCCATACATCCGTTATGTAATAAAATGAAGTGCTTATTTAAGATAAGTAGAACCTTTCACGTTGTGATAATCATGTCCCCATAACATTTGAATGAAAGCTTACTGATGGACACAGTCGAGTAGGACACAGTCTAGTTGACTGTGTGCCTCGTTTTGGTGCGTATCTTTAGACCGCTTTCATGGGATTTCTTTTTATATTATTATCAGTAGCATATGTTTCTTGCTGGTACATAACCTACAGATAGGATTGTTTCTTTCCTAGGTTCGTTCAATATTAATATTAATATATGGTATGGTATACAGCGGGGACTCGCATAAATCGAATGGAACTTTATCGATAGCCGGTAATGCGGCCATTTGCGCGGGTCCCGGCTCAACCGCTCCCCGTGTAGTTTGCTCAACAATTAATTTGAAACGATTTAGTGCTTACGAGAAAACGGAACGGGGACCGACTACACGTTCAAATAGAATCGAAATAGTAATTTCCTCCCGCACGTGTATATTTAAAAAAATATAGTTTTAGTTGTTCAGTGCCGTGTCATAGAATACAAAAACGCATTTTAAACTTGCTATGCATCGGTTTTTGTCAGTAAAAATAAATAAAAAGCTATAGATATAATATTTGAATAGGTTTGACTTCAAGTTGCCTGTATTACGCTAATCCCACTCAGCGCGTGTTGCTCCTGCTGCAGCCCGTCAGTTTGCTGAAAGCATTTCGTTCACGTAGAATTTCTCCCGTTATTCAGAGGAGCCTTACCAACTCTATTGTAAAACCGAAATTTCTGTGGAATGTGTTTTCCGCCTCTCCTTTACTTACCCTTCCTCGTGTTACTGTTATACACGTTAAAGTGAAACGCTCGGTTCATTTTAAAAGTTCTTTAAGTCTACCTAAAGGCAACATACATTTTTGTATTACATTTATTTATATCAGCAGCTCATAGAAATGAGGCGTCACAGTCGCTTGGGAAACTCGAGGCGACGGTCATCCGGGATTCAGCGGTGACTCTTTTAACTGATTATAAAGACCGAGGCCTTTCTGTAATTCAAAGCTAAATAATAAAAGGAGCTACAAAAGAAAAAATCCGAGTGAAACTGAGGAAAGGCTTCTTCTGAACTACAACGCATATTTTCACAAGAGCCTGGCCAAGGTATTGCTGCCTGCTGAGGTGGACTTCGACAGTTTAAACCATCAACCGCGCAGTCCAGGTTTGGCCCGTAGTGATTAAAAAAGCTCCGGGTAATAAGTTTTTAACAAATGAAGAGGTCGACGAGGCAGATTTGGCGTATTTATCAAATAAAAAAAAATATTTTTTTGTTCATAAATATAGTCATCGAGCGATGTGAAAAATTTATTCGCCTTGCGTATGAATATATTGAAAACAAAAAATTATTTAATTTTTTATTTTCGTTCTCTGTCCACTATTGTGTAAACTTAAAATGCTTCCAGTGTTTGCAGATATTGCGTTGTTATCTTGCTAGATCGTACGACCATCAAGAAACCTACTACGAGACAAACAAATATAAAGTAACTAAGTAATGATGATTATATGATTAGTTGCTGCTCTATTTCAATTACACCGAAAATAATCGTAGTATTTTAACAACGGTATTACTTGATATTAGCATTCGCAAGTTATTCACACCACGTCTAGTTTTTATCTGCGGTACAGGAAGCGTGAGAAACAGGGGAATAATGTTACGATTAGCAGACCCCGACGTTACGTTTGCAGCAAGCATTTAATGTGAGAACATTAAGGTTATATCGGGCTATTAAAGCAGATCCTAATTGCATCAGGATATCATTTATTCGTTGTAATCAGCGGCGGCGCCGCGCAGCCCGCACTAGCGGTCCGGCTTGTGATCAATGAAATCATTGCATGTATTACGTACTCCTCCTGCAAGTCTGTAACCTATACACCACAGCCGTTAAATGTGTATAGATAGTTTGTATATCCATTATTCCAACCCTCGTAGTTTATAACGAACAATATCTACGGCTCATAAACCTGACGTGATTTGTGGATTAGCAATTAATTTCCTGAAACTGTGAATAGCCTTCAATTTCGGAAATTGGGCCTGAGCGTGGTCGGCGCTTCCGGTCCGCTCGCTCGCCGACATCCGATCGAGAGTTATCCGAGAGGACTCCGGCATCCGGTGATAACTACAATGTCGTAAATATACAGTATTTTTGCTTGACGGGAACTTGTATAATTCTATAATAACAGTGTATGTATTTCTACCGCCCGTCAGCGTTACTGTTTGCGTAGGATGATATGTTTTGTATGAGTTACTACTCCATACAAGGAAGTCGATCATTGTGTATCTCATAGACAGACATGAGCTAATATTTTGGTATAGTGAAGGATCAAAACTGTTAAATGTATTTAAGACTATGGTATTACAATGATTTTATATACATTGTATGTTTTAAATCGTATATAAAGCATCCGGCACGGCGCGGCTCCGGCCAGCTGAACAAATGCAGCGACCTGCAAACCTTCGCGTGGCTTGAACGCAGCAGGTTGCTTTATTTATTATTTCAACGCTTCCACATTATTTTATTATAATTATCTGTACTCTAAACAATCTCATTTCATATTCACAAACAAAATCAAATAAGACAGGCGATCGTCATTAAACGTTTAAATACAAACGCAAAGACATTTATCTTTTTCGATTTTTCTTGTTACCATGCTATCTGTTTATTTATTTAAAGTCTAGTGACCTACAGGTTTGTCTGGTAGGCATAGTCAACAGAAAATTCTATGTTTTATAAAATATTTTGTTCGAGTACATACAACGCAATGTGTGTGTGTGAGGTTGCAAAAGTTGTGCTCGTACTGCGGTAGTCCGCGTACCGACGAACGGTTTTCAGCACCGAACAACTTTTCAAACGAAATGTACTCTAATGGATGTAGTTTTCGGGCAGGTTTTTTGTCAAAAAGACTATCGCTCGGTTTAGTAGTAACTTTTTTTATTGCTTTTATTTAATGTTAGACGTATTAAACTGACGCGCGTTAAAAAATCATTCGTCTCCTCGTAATCTCATCAGAGTGATGATGAATTACATTCGCACAAAATCTGATTATGTTATACTATACGTGCTACTGGGGGAAGTTCTCTGTTTTCGGAGACCATTTAGATACTACAGACAGACTTTGTATTGTACAAACATTATTAGGTTCCGCTTTAAAGGAAATTGCTGCTATTCAAATTACTGGGGTTACGAGACTTATCTTCTTATGTTTGTATCAACAAGTACAATAGGAGTTGGCGTACTACCACCAGATAAATGCCTCGCTCGTCTCGACTGCTGTTTACATTTACTTATTACGAGGATTTAAAGGTAATAGAAATAACTGATCTTCTTGTTACATCATGAACGGTAAGTAACTATGCTATAGAAACAGTTCATTAAAGTAAGTTTTTTGCATTAAAACTTTCATAAATAAAATGATAGTTTCATAAATGAAACTGTACTTTTTTTAGTCTCGCGCCCTCTATCCCGATTATTTTGGGGTTGGTGCAGTGTACCAGTCCTGGTTTGTGCTAAACACACTTGCTAGGGTATAATTGGCAATGGTTTTTCCAATAACTTTGTCTTAGATTTTCAAACGTAGAGTAATCCAACATTTCATATTGTCTCGAACTAATTATATAATTAAATATGATATCACTAAAATAATAGTTGACTATCGATTAGTAACATGTGATCCATTACAACTCTACAAAGGCATTTCGGGATTTTAAAAATTATAAACATGTAAATCTCTAACAAGATGAGACCTAACTTTAGCCCTTTACCAGAGTGAAGAAGTTAAAAATAATAAAATAATTTATCTTAATCAGTATCACAGATTATTATTGTTCAGCTTTTCGTAAACACAGTATCTAAAATTAAATAATCGCACGAAGTTGTAAGAATCATTATCGGGCTTATAATAATATTTTTATTTATATAACGATACTGTTATATTTAAAGTATAAGACATAGTTAGTGTATGTTTACAGTTAAAGTTTTTCCAAAGGAGGGTCAAAGCAGTTAAATTTATTGTTGCGCCTGTTATAAATAAATAGCAAACTATCACGTTAGAAACATTTGCAGTCTTTTTACAGTAAATCTAGATAACTACTGAACTGTACGTGAGCTTTAGTTTATGTTGTAAGGTGTTACGTTATTATATGGATGAGCTAATAAACATGTACAAAAATGATAAGATTAAAAACGATTTCGGGATGTTTTTTATTTGTTTGTTATTATTGGAAGAATAAACCTGTGGTTCAATTCATATAAAATTACAATTACAATGTTCATTAACTTTGCTTGCATTGTATTTCAAGAGTTCGGATTTATGTTCAGTATTAAGTATCGCCTCACTTAACACGTTAGGATTGTTATAAATGAGTGGTAATAATTGAGGCCGGATTTGCAGCGAGTGCATGAGGGTGTGGGGTTGGGGTATGTCGCATGCTGCAAACCTGAACACTGAACACCTGAATAATGTTCCAGTTTAATTAATTTTTCGCACAAGTTCCGGCGCGAGCTGAACTGTACGCCCGCCGATTGAAAGCCGGCGCGGCCTTTATTAAATCAGTTCGCGCAGAGCTTTTTGATTATGTATTAACTACTAATTAAATTGTAATTAACACATTAATAAAATTTTTTGAATGGCACAAATGTAGTAATGATTTCACCCATGTCGTAAATTAAATGTGGCCGGGGTCGGCATATCAAAATAGATAGAAAGATTATTTAATGGAGTTCTCGTGTTGATACGTTACCCTTTGAGTAATAATACTCATTAAAGGGCTGATTTCCGGGGATTATTCACGCCGGTAAAGATTACTTTGAAAATTTTATTGTGTTGCAGTTTGAAGAGTGTTGGAGATAGCGTTATTACTCTGGTAATAATTTCTAATTTTTCATATTCAAAAGAATAACGATGGAAACTTATTTAGAAATATTTCTTAAATCGTCTTTCCAATGAAATGAAAAGTTTAGTCAAGATCATCACTATTTTAAGTTTCTTGATAAACAGTGTTTTAACAAATGATAACTTTCTAACGAAATAATTATAACAAATCCGGCATTACGGTTTATGGACAATAAAATTCTTTGAAATCGCTCTGATAAAAATTATTGGATACTTCGGCATATTCTCGCGGGACGCTCGTAAAGTTTTTACAAGGGCCGCGGGAGAGACGTAATTATTTGGTCGCGGGCCGTAAACCGGCGATTTACGTTCACTACGAGAGCGGGCCCTTGGCTTTTATTTGATCCACATTACATTAACAAACTACCAGACTCACCTTAAGCGTATAATATACAGCAATAATCAAAAACTTGCTTTGAGGTAGAATTGGACTGCAGAGAATATGGAGAAACCGCAACATCATCAAAGCCACCCGGCTAGCTCGATCGGTTGTGTTCTCAGTACTTCTGTACGCATCCGAAACATGGACTGTTCGTGAGGTTGAAAAACGGAAAATAGACGCGCTCGAAATGTGGTGCTGG
>DWHU01001337.1:0-12956 GCA_018247975.1 Parides photinus | reverse complement strand
AGGATATGTGTGAGAAGGGTGTGAATGTGGACCTGGCATATGATAGAGATGAATGGAAGAAGAAGACATACTGCGCCAACCCCAAGTAATTGGGATAAGGGCAGGCGAATAATGCTTTGTTGTAACTCGAATCATGGTTGATGATCATATAATAAATAAAAATGAGACGTACTTACTCCGACCAGATCACAAGGTTAATTTTGTTTCAACGTAAGCGCACCGAGTTCAATAACTTTCCATTTATTGTATAAACCATCTTACAAGAACATTTAAGTTTTTATCCATTATATGCATTGCGTAGAATTAAGCTAAAATGTAAATATAATTACTAATACAATAAAACCGTGAATAACATATTTGGCGAAGAGTTATTTTTGTTTTTTTACGGGCGATTTTGCTGATATTTATTTGTAGTACAAAATTGTTTGTTATAATCAAAATACTATGTTTTTAAAGAGAGTTTTCACCTTCGACACAACAGCACCAACGTTGCCGGTTTTGAACGTTCTGCCGGGTTTTTTTTAATAATAATAGTCAATGATATTGTTTTGTGCTAATCATAATTAAAAGTCATTGAATTTAATTTTAATTTGGCCACAGTAGAGGCAGTATTCGCTGCCAAAACTTTCTTATCGGATTGAATGTCTTTATATTATCTTCTATAGAATACAAGATACCATTTTCACTTGTTTATATGTTAAATAATTACAGGAAAACCAGTGTACAAAGCAACACTAAAACAATGAAGCTGAAAAATCTGAAAACGGCTTGTCAATATCATAAACGGTAGTCTATCGTCGGAGAAGTCTTTTTTAATGAAATTCACAAAACATTCTCGCGCTGTTTAACGGAAAAACCTGTAGACTATGCCAAGAAATTACCGCGTTGGAGTGAAGAGAGAATGCAGTTCCAGATTCTTATGACCGATCTCGATTAACGCTCAACTGTCGAATGTATTTCAACTGTTTCAGTTGCGCATTGGCTAACCGCTTCATTATTAACGGTGGTCCAGTGCTCGATTCTATGGGCATATGTGACGAAGTTTTGATATTTTCCGATGTACATAATATAATGAAAAGCTTTGTTGTAAAACTTGCTACAATGGGATCTTGTATTCGGGTCGTCATAGTGAATGCTCAAGTTATTAACCGTCCCCCTTCTACACAAAAGCGAGATGGAATATCTGTGGGATATTCTCATTCATGAATTTTAGTTGAATATTCGCAACAGCATACCGATTCGCGTAAGCCGAAAATAGAATATTGCCTATTATTCTACATATCACGGGAGACCAATCTACGGCTCATTGAAGGATTATTTGCGGCTTTTGATTAACGTAACCGAGTTCCCTTTTAATTTCTGTGTTATTATTCAATAAATATATAAAAAAGCCGAAAGAATGTTGATGGAATTTCAAAACTGATTTCAATACTAGAAATATTTTAAACAGTCGGATTTTCTTCTAAATTCATTTCAAATTAACATAATTCAAGAGAAGATTTTTATTTCCTGTACATATAATTATGATACAGAAAGCATCCAAAGAATTACATTTACTAGAGATGCAAGATCTGGCTTTACAATTTTTACTGCGGTAATGAAACGCCATTAATAGAATTATGGTAATTTGTACAAGAATCGATCTGGAATTAAAAAAGGAGTGTTTATTAATTGATTACAATATACAAAACGACATATTTATGTGAATCATTTTATTCCACCTTAAAATTCGGAATCCAAACACCTCTTTATTGAGAAGTGCTGTCTCCAATTTACCAATTTTAAAAGAATTATCCAACGAAGTGTGATAAATGTGTTTAATTTTAACTCAATATATATATTTCACACTTTTTTTCAATATATATAATTTTTGAAAAAAAGTTTATTACGTATTTGATTGCCGCCGGCAAAAAAATTTTGATTTTGTAAAATGGGTCAGACTATTAAGGATCTTGGTCACCCCTGCTATATATTCTACATGAAATATTTTGATGTAATAAATATTTTTTTGCAGGACTCTGTATGTAGGAGTTTGTATGTTTAAATGAAACTACAGAACAAATAGTTTGTTTTTTATTTGTGACTTGTTAAAACACCTAGATTAATTATGTAGTTTTTATTGAATAAATATGATTACTATATGGAATACAATGCAGCTGTTTAAAATTGTTGAATTCATAATTGCATTGTACCTAGTTTTCTAATATTGACTTTTTAGATAATAAAGCTTAATTCTCGTTACAAAAACTCATGCACTTTGTTGTTTAAATGAATAACTCAGCCTTTATTAATCAAGAAATATGCCGCCAATTTGTGCAGAAAATAATCCTATAAAACGTGGTATAGACTAAGGAAAGAGTTTAAGAAGTTAATACAGTGTTATAATGCCGTAATGTATGGTACATATTTAAATATTAAAACAATTCATAAAATTAAAATAAACTATTAATAATTAGAGTCAACAGCTTAGAACAACTAAGTACAAACATTTATCGATAAAATTAAAATATATTTCTTTTGTCACTGCTCATATTCAAAATTTATATAAGAAACCAGTAGAAATTATTTTCGTAGAGATATGTGTTGATTGGTATAAAACAGTTTTAATAATGATATTATTTCCAATGAATTTCTTATAGTAACTTCGTATTTCCCATTAAATACAACATTGTGTAGAATTTCTAGGGGACAGTCATTAATGATTAATATTAAAAAAAATGTTTACAATTCATCATGTTTTGGCCCGGAGAACTCTTCGTGGCTGATGAAACCATTCTTGTCTTTATCTTCATGCTGGAAGATCTCCTCTACCAGTTTGTCGTGGCTGTCAAGCATTTGTTTTATATCTTCGCTTATTTCAGCGCCGTCGGCCGGCACCATTTGCTTTTTCAGGTACTCACTTACCTGGTGGTTACGAATTAAATGAAAGTGAAACAATGATATTTTCTTTATATACATATTCAATCATAAATGTATTTTTGTCAAAGTAAAACTGTTTTAAATATTAAGTAACATCGCAAAAGCTTATTGGCTTAAAGCCGATGTTCCACTTATCCTTTATATTTAGGGCCATGGAAATGTCTTTTTTACGGAATTGATAGAAATTGCTAGACATCATTGGGATCCGTAATACTTATATCACGGCTTGTATAGTGATTACAAACAACTTATAATGCTCTTACAAATTTCTTTTTTTTAAGTAATTTTTGTTTAATAAAGACAGTCAAAGTGACATATTCAATTATACGTTTTTTTTTTCATACCAGCGAACCGACATTAAATATTAATGTTAGCGGGGTCCCCTTACTGTATAAAACATTTTGTGGTAAATTTTTTTATTTGAGTCTTAGCAAATTCCCTTAAGGAAGCATGTCTAAATAGGAGAACGTTTTTAAGTATTTTGTACTCGTTTATTTTATCGTTAATTATTTTTATGGCTTATTTATTGGTGCTGCTTATAATTTTTGTTAAACTCAAATCTTTAGAATATACTCCGTATTTTGTTTGGAGTATCGATTGCTAAGTGGGTAAATATTATTGATATATATAATAAAAAAAACTTATTAGTTATTACAAGACACATTTACAATGTCATTTAAATTGCGACAGAAAAGCAGCAGGCGGGATGGAACAGAACTAAAGAAACCGATACAATATTTTGGATGAAAGTAAAAATCGACAGGATAAAATTTTTTTTTGTATTCAACCTGAATACGGTAAGATAATGGGAATAAATAAGCTTATCTTAATTTGAAAAATGTAGTAGCGTAAAAGTTTATAGTTGTTAATTATGTAAGGTATCGGTAATAAACAGTGGTGTTTTGATAACGGGCTACAAGTATTTTTATTACTTTCTTACTCCAACAAAGAACAAAAATATCGGACAAATAGAAAGTTTTTCCGTGGTGGTTTTATCAAGTTGCTATACAATAAAGAAATTGATACGAAAAAATACGTAATAGGGGAGGTTCAAGAACTGGCAAGGAAAGCGACAAAGGTATGAAAATTAGTATCAATATTAGCCAATCCTCCACCAAAGAATCCATCCAGGACTGACCTCCTCTCGCGATAGCTCTTTATCGCCGTCAATGTCCATTGCTTGGAACGCTAACTCTATACTCACTTCTTCGCGTGATAACATGTTATCCTTGTCAGCATCTATTTCTTTGAAGACATTGGTAGTTGGTGGAGAGTCGCCAATGTTGATCAGCTCGACTTCGAAATTAAGAGTAGCATGCGGAGGGATTACATTGCCGGCCCCGCGTTCACCGTAGCCCAGAGACGATGGGATGGTCAATTTACGTTTTTCTCCTGTAATTTTTTAATCAAATAATAAATTCCGCGATATAGTTTACCAATCAGCTGTTTTTATTATAACTTCAAGAGTTATAGATTCAAATTGTTACAGAATAATATGTTATATCATTGTCTTAATTTATTCGTAGACTGCTGAAGTGTATCATAATTATTGTGTTAAAAAATCTACTATAAAATAAATAAGTCAAAACTATGAAGGACTTACCACCAGAAAAAAGCGTTACCACCGGTAAACAGTTTAAAGTTTTACACGATTGCAGAAGATATATTTGATTTTATTAGAGACAAATACTTAGAATCAGAGTGTTGGGCAAGTACGAGGAAGGATGAGAAGCGATTGCATGCCGCTGAGATGAGAATCTTGAGGTGGATGTGTGGGGTCACAAGAATGGATAAGATTAGAAATGAGTACATAAGAGGAAGTTTGAAAGTGGCACCTGAGGAAAGGAAATCGTATGTCCTGGTACGGATATGTTTTGCGAAGAGAGGAAACGGTTGTAAATAAGAAAGTTTTAGGTATGAATGTGTTTGGTTGGAGAGGAGGAGGAAGACCAAAGAAACGATGGATGGATTGTGTGAGATGCAGTGTTAGGGCGTAAATGATAAGATAGCGTCTAACAGGATTCATGGAAAAGACTGACATACTACCGACCCCAAATAGATTGGCAAATGGGTAGGACAATGATCAATGACTTAGGTTAGTATTGTTAACAACATTTTTTATCTATTTTATATAATTATAAATTGTGTACAGGTATATTTTCATATACATGAACACAATTTAAAATTATGTTAATTAATAGGGTAATCGAAAATGTTGAAGTGGAACATTTCAAGCAGTATTGTAAAAGTGGCAGAATTTAATCTATCATAGATAGATAAAAGTCTACCATCCAGTCGTACTCAAAAAAAATATCATCACTAATACCTCATCACTAAAGCTTCTAGATAAGCTAAAATCTAGAATTAATAAAAATAGAGATTTCCTTGTTACAACTATTGCTCTACTGAGGCAGTTTTAATAATTGACATTGTATGCTCGACAAGTTTAATTACAGAGTTGGATTATATTTTATATTTATTATGTTACGTGGGTTTATTTAATAGAAATATTAATTTTGAAGACTGAATTATTGTATTTGTACTGACACAAACGAGCACTTTTAACCCCTTTGTGACCCCTTCAAACTGTACCGTTGAAAACATCGGATGCATTTAAACCGCGCATAAATTACGTGAGTGCCTTAATTGAAGTGTTTCATTGATTAAACATAAATATGCTTAAAGGTTGTATAAATCTTTTAATGCGCTAATAATTAATATTTAAACATGCAAAGTATTCAAAATAAATATTATTATAATTATCGTAGCAATCTTAATTATAGTTTATTACAGTTAAGTTTTGATTATACCGATATAGATTATTTATAATTAAGTTTAGGTTATTTCGGCGGGGTTGTTTTGTTATAAAAAAAACATACCGACACACATATCCAGCAATCCTTGATCCCACCCTTTGATCACCTGACCGACGCCAATTTGGAAAGTGAAAGGTTGTTCGCGGTCGTAGCTGTAACGAAAGAGAAATCATTGTTAGATGACATGAGAGTATGCTAAAAATACAATTTCACATCTTCTAATGAATACTTACTAAAAATAAGATAAATCAATACAGTCATTTATTACAAAGCATTATATATGTGGACAGTTATAACATCCGCATGCACCGTACATATGTTATATTTAACGAGTATGCGGACGCACTTTATCCATATATTTCGACAATGCGAGCGGACCATCAGATAAATCGGCCCGTTGAATAAACTATACATAGGCCATTGTCCAGTCACACTATTTTGCGTGCAAACTTGCACAGCATACTATATAAAATTCCATTATTTGTATTATTATACTCAGTAAGCGCCCATCACATATTACAGAAACTATTAAACGTAACCGTAGTTTAAATAATTACAACCATTTTAAGAAGTGCTTATGGGAGAAGTACTTTTTCATTTCATAATGAAGACAATATTCACGAAACCAAAAGTAAAAGTAAAATATTACTCGCAAATTAAAATAATTTCTCCGCTGTTAAATGAAAATGGGCTGTATGTGTTAAAAAATATATGCGTTCATAGCTTAATTAACTTTCCCGTGGCCATACAATGTGAAACACGTTAAATACAAATTTAAAATTAATACAAACTGTTTGAACCAAAACAACTATAAGTATATTATTCACGTATAAATGCACAGAAATATATGCGAACTAAGAGAAACAGTTAACCTCGAGTAGTTAAGACGAAGTGACCTTTTTCCATTTATGTAATAATATAAAGAAGAAATAACGACGGGCACACAATCGTATTAACGCAATTAATTAAACCCTTACTAATTTATTACCATGTTGTTCTTGTTAAACACAATTATCAATTACGGCGTGTATAACAAGCGAATCTTCAATTTTCAGTCAGTGGAATGAATAGCACAAAGAGCTTTTATATGCCCGACACGAGTAATTAAATCTTGTGCCTATTTGTCTCCCACAGAACAGTGTTTTGCAATAATCCAAAACCGATAACAATGTTTTGAATATCATATATAATATAAGCATAATTTTATGATTAAACCTGTGAAGCATTTTGGGAAATGCACACGTCCAGCAAACGACGTTTATCATCTGATAATGATTCCAATTAAAACGTTACTCATATTTAATATAATTATATCGTTGTGTTGTTGTGATTTGTAATGATAACATAGTACACATCTAAAGTGATTATGAAAAGACATAAAGTAATTTCGTCATAAAAAAAACAATCTAGTCGGATCTGTAAACAATTACGATCTGCTATACACATTTTCATCACCCAAAAATGCATCGCACTATGATAATGAATACGATAAGAGTCAGAGACAAATGCTTATGATTCTTTATCTTCCCTCCGTGCTCTTACTGTGTAAATAATGCAGCCTTTGATAGATGTCAATTAAACACCTGGATAATAGACGAATAATTGGATAAATATTCACAAAGTGCGTTAGTTGAATGGTATTCAAATTCCGGATATCCATGAATTGTCTCAACGGAAATTAAACGCGGTGATTTGAATTAACACAGAGAACCATCATTCTACTTAAACTAATAAATTTTGTTTCATCTTATGTGTTAAAAGTTTTATGCAATTTAAATGCAAATTTACATTCACTGTTTTCGCGTTTGTTAAATGTCTATAGGCATATTTGTAGACCTCAAAAAAGATCACCATTTACAAACTTTACGCATTGTCTTGTGCCCGTATCGTTGTATTATGCAATTAAGTTGATGGTATATTATTGAATGTTGTGATAATAATTATGCAGTTATAGATTAGAATAATAAATTCCTAGTTACGTTATACGTTTCGTAAGTACAGCGATAAAGTGTTAACGGGTCTCGTACGCGACAAGGATTGATGAAACGAAAACTTATCATTTCGCATGTAATATCGCTTATATTATGCGCAGAATAATAAGTTGTATCACAATTCTTTTTATCATAAAAATTAAGTACAGTGTACACATCAATAGTATCTTCGTTTTTTTATGAATAATGAAAATGGTCGTCTGCGAGAAAATTTTACAGTGGCATTACGCTTCAATATCTACACCAAGAAGGTCTCAAAAAAAAAGAGGTCGATTTCACTTTATATTTTTTAAGGTAAAGAATATAGTGTGAAAGTTGATGATTAAGTTTACGTTGTACGTAATTTAAAACTGAATGAGTAAATTGTGTTGCAAATGTATATTTCCCGCCGATGCACCCTTGACGTTGGAGTAGAAAAAATAAAGGTAAAGCGTAAATTTTTAATTATTTTACAAAACATTTTGTATTTTGAAGAAATACTGGAGTAATTAGATACACCGGGCTCAGCCAAGTGTACCTCATTCAGTCCGCAAAAAAAATCGGTTTGTTCAGGTATTAAGGATCATAGTCTTTTGCATTAAAATATTAATTGTTGGAGAGGAGGATGGAATATCCACTGCATAGTAAATAATTATTGTTCATAATTTTTTTTAAATGATCTCCAGTTAGTGAAATCACTACTAATTTCGAGTAATTAAATAAATAAATATCTTTTTGGGCAATTCACACAACTGTTTAGTCCAAAAGTATGCATAATATACTCGTGTGTGTTATAGGTACTACAATAGCTGATAAACTACTTAACTACATTTATTTTGTAAATATTATCATACATAGAAAACACTCAGACACAGAAGAAATATTGTCCGTTACGAGGATCGTAACCATGATCTCTTACTCAGTAGGCAGGTTACACTACTAACTGAACTAATCGGCCAGTCGAAGTAATTGATATACTGAATGTCTTGAAATAATATTCTTTTAAAAATAATTACGTGGCTTTACGAACGGGTAATTACGGTTAAAAGTTCTATTTAATTCTATTATCTACATATAATAATAATAATATTATGGGTACTATTCATGTGTTAGTACAGTAAATGTGCAAACCTTTTCTATTTATACTTGTATGGTGTTAAATAGCTTTGTGAAAGTTGTGATGCGCCGTAAGCGAATCGAAAGTACGGATGGTAAAAGTAGATCGTCACAAGCGAGGTGAAAACCATTGTTTGTGAACTAACTCTCTCCGAGTGCCGTCTGTGTTTTAACTATCATACATCCAATAGTCCGAAATGCATCGACCAGGTAAATAGCAAATGAAACTGCGGTACACTTTTTGTCTTAGTAATATTGCACATCGTATAAATTACCCCATAAATTAGGTTTAGTGGTGTTTCGCTATTAATGGCGGACCATAATGGTCGCGCCAGCGCGTTTTACCCGATAATTGACTCTTGCGGAACACAATGGTGACATGATTGGATCGTCTTGATAATGTTTACAATAAAAACGTTATATGAAGTCCAAACTTGTGTTCTAAATATTTATAGTGAAATTTAATCCAATCAATCAGGTTTTATTGGAATAATAGATAATAAATAGAAGCAGCGAGGAATACTTTCTGAATTCTATCACTTTTGCTTGCTCTATTCGATTTTCACATTTTCGAAAGTCACATGGTTTAAGAACACGTTTAATGACGGTAATATTAATTTATATAAATATCTGCAATGGCATATTAATGAGTGTTAATTTATATTTGTAAAATTTTAATATTATTATGCCTTAACATATATATGCAACAAATAAACGACAAAATTTACTAATGTTTACTAGTGTAATGTTCGTGACAGCATAATAAATTTTGTTAACAAATATTTTAAGCAATAACATTAAAATCAAACTGCAGACTCCGTCTTCTTCCAGATAAATACATTTTCTAGAACTTCTTGGAGCAGAAAGTAAAGTTGTGATAATATAACTTTTATGGTCTATGTGCGCAACGCGGCGACTTCTTCAAAAATTTATTCGTCAGGGGAAAGAGACGGGGACGGCCGCAATACATAATATATACTACAATTTTTAAAAAATCCAATTTATAGTTGTACCGGGAAAAGTTACGTCATTAAACCATGACAAAATTATTTAGCTGTATTATACTACTTGTCGACCAACTGACTATTTTTTTTAATAAAAGGCGGTAGAGGATAGCTTCCTTTAATTTCCTCTTCATAACAGTGGGAAGAAGACGGGTAAAACACTTCCTAACCACAGAAGCGCTAATTAATTTTTGTTTGCTACTTGCCGGCTCGCCGGTTGATGTTAATAAAGAACTTTGATGCATAAAATGTACCTTGAATTCATTTTTTTAATGTAACAATTAAATTTTAATCATTATTTTAATTGGTTGAATAAATTTACTTGTCTAGCGGTAAGCGGCAGAGCGATGCTGCAGCTTGTTCAATCAACGCCTATCGGGCAAGCCGGTGTTATATACACGCGAAAGTAAACGTACATAGTGTTAGTTAACAGATAAGATATATGTGGTTTTAGTAGAATGAAAAATATTTTTTACTTATGACAAAAATAAGGTTGTTCCATGGTATCAGAAGAGCATTGTCGTATATGCACATACAGGTTTTCGGAAACTGCCGTAAACATTTTCGTCTTGTAATAGTCTATCTTCGCTGTATTCCGTTTAAGGGTTAGTAGTTTGAAATTAAACGATAAACATGTATTAAAGATTAAAACTTTTCAGATTATTTGTCCTCCTCCTATCTTTTAAATTCATTCATTTATAGTTATAACAAAGTTGTTACCTAAATCCTAAATGTATTCTGTATTAAGTTTTTAATAGTTTTATTAGGTTAATGGAGAAATTTTATTATTATGCGATATAAAATCCTTTAATAACCTATTCATTAAAGTGGGCCAATTCAAGTTAAATGGCATAGAGCTCGAGGAACGATAAATAACTATTTTTATAAAAACTTACGTCACGTCCTGTGTGAGGGCAGGCGAGCGCGGCTGCTAACGTTGAATTTTTCACACCCCGCCCGAGCCCCCTACCTACCCGCCTACTTAATAAAATATCAGACAGACTTCGTCACATCTCAAAAATATAAAGTTAACATATTTTATCTTTAATACATTCTGTATCTTGGAAACTGGGGTTGCAATAGCGAGTCAACTTTAAACTCGCTTGAATCATTGCCTCTACTTTAATTTTATTTTTATTGATAACCTTGTTTATTACTTTTAAATGATTCGTTTAAACTGAATTTGGTTCTTGCCCGGTAAGGTGCGCTTTTAACAAAATATTAAATTTTTTTGGCACTGATATCAGTTCATGGCTGTAAATTCAGAATGAATGAGCACTTTAGAAATTTAAGCCGTCTACGCTTTGTACAATATTCCAGGCGGCACATTGTAATGTAAAATTATTTGAAGCCGGAAATATGCGTTATAAAAAAAATATTGCAATTCAACGATGTTAAACTTACAGCTTTTTTGTGTATTTCCACGGTCATATAAGCTATCTTAAAAATCGAACAATGAGGAATAAAATTCGTTTGATAATTACTACGTAGTATTTATGCTGATCGTGGATTTTTTAGACCGTAATAAGAATCTGACGAATAAAACTTATAATATATGTAAATTTATTATTTACTTAATGGTGTATATGTAGTAAGTGTTAAGAAAACAGTGACGAATGCTGGGTTTATTAAATCAAGTTGAAAGTATCATAATCGCGCCCTGTTTACCGCACGGCAATAAATATCAATCTGTTGATATTGTTGACACATACCGAGGCGGACGCCCGCTGCAAATTTCGCCCAAGACACAAAATGTAGCTTTAGTGACAGGAACGAAATTTAGTACCAACGTCCTATTTTATGAGTTTAAGTTAAGCCGCACACTTGTACTCAATATCATAAAATATTTTTCTTCTGTTATAGACGTATTTATGGAGATTATTAAGAATTTCCGTAAACTTTATTGCTAAACTACTGATGATAAGAACCCTGTTATAAAAATATGCCTCACCGGGAGTTATTGCCAAGTAAAGTCACTAATGTGTGTAAATGTGAAAAAAAATTATATATCATGTAACTACAAAATACAAACGAGAAAACCGATCGATGAAAGGATATTCTAAGAGGCCGATGGCCAGCAGTGGCCCCGCAAGCAGAGCCTTTTATTATCAGATGTACTTGCATATTTTAAATTGAATCATAATATTATACGTTTTATACGTTCATACAATTTTATTTATGCAAACAAATGCAGAATCAATATTAGTTACACGAATGTCGGTACCATCTAGATAAAAATACTTCCGCCAAATATTTATAAAACAAAATGGAGGCGGAACATATCATTATTGTCGTTTACTCCACTCTTTGGTACACTGCAGGAATAACCATTTTCGCCAGAAATACGTTAAGTTTGTTGTAATAATAAAACCCGATAATTAGATAAATATATATTATTACAATTTAAGTAATAATAATATATTATGTGAATAAATATATCAATGGCGATTGTTTAATGATATATAAATTAATTCATGCGCATTATATCCGAAATACGATTAATTATTCGCCATGGGCTAATGAATAGGTCATAATCTGTTTATAGATATTGTTTTAATGGATTGTGGGTAGTATTAATTTAATCAGCTGAAAGCTGCTCATTGCATGATTATTCAGGCCAATGATTAGTTCTATCATGCTTTATGCTTTCGAAACAGAATCTACATAAGGCACAATACATACTATAGATTAAAAGTTAATAAACACAAATTGCAGTAATTTCTATTTATATATTAATCTACTACTATACCTTTCCCATAATGTTAAATGCGAACAGAGAGTAGATTATTATTATAATATTAATCTATACCATCAAAGGATTATTGATTTATATCAAGTGTACATAAATTTTGGGAGTTGTTTGTAATGAATACAATAAAAATATGACCTTGAAATTCTTATTTATTATTAAGTTAAAACTACCACAATTTCTACCCGTATGTAAAATTGAGTCAAAATCGAACTCGGAAAACACAAACCGCACTTGAATTTTTAACAATATGTTTAGAGCCCGGAAGCAGATGTTCACCGATAAATTCACAAAATATGTAAAATTTTATATACTTAGTCTTGCCATAAATATTGTTATAAAGAAAAGCACGATTTTTTTTTTATACGTAACATTTATTCCT
>DWHU01001336.1:0-12957 GCA_018247975.1 Parides photinus | reverse complement strand
ATACCTAATTCCTAGACTATCCTCGGCAACAAAGACCAATCACCAGTAACTAACCAGTAAATAACCAGTAGTTATTTATTTGAACCTAAACAGACCCCGGCAACAGAGACTTACCACTTGTAATAGACCTGTATTTCTACAAAATGTAATATTATTTAATTAAAACTTGCGGAGAACAAAACTATGAGAATAACTAAGTTGTATAAATTTACAGTAACAATAACTGAATTCAATCTTTAGTCCAAATACACGAGTCATCAAGTATCATGGTGTGGTATACACCATTTTCTTAAGTGCTCCCGAGAGGTTAACCGTACCGAGGCCGTAAGACTAGCGGAGAGAGTGCCATCGGCTATTGAGGATTATAAACCAGGTTTATTGTTGCAATTTAATCTCACTACCACCAACGAACATTATTATGATATTTGTGGATTATCACTGCGGTATAACCACAGCGAACGTCTTTACAAAAAGTATCGTTTAAATTAAATATCCGAGTAATTAAAAACCTATTACGGCATTGTTTCGAAAGCCTACGATCATTTCACGGAGTATTTAGTGTTCAATATAAATTCCTATCGCGCCAATTGTCGAGTTTGTGTAAAATTAGAAAAAGAAATACCTGCACAAAGCTCATTTTACTTAGTAACATATTTTATTTTATTTTAGTAAGAACTGTATGTTGTATCTAACAAAATATCCACATATTGTACACGTCCTAATTTGTTTTCTAATTTGTCCTAATCATAACCATAATTAAAATTAAGAAATAAAGATAAATTTGCTTTGCCCAACTATAGACTACACAAAATTAGTAATTCATTTGACGGGAATTGAATTTGAAATAAATTTAAAAAGATCGTTAAACGTAATTTATGCCAAAGCGCCTATAACAGTATTAACGATTTTTTTCAATAACAAAACTGATTGTTAGTGAGATGAATTGCTTATTTAGATAAATAAGTGATTTATTAAAGAAAAATTATGTATTAGACAGTAAGATTAAATTTTAAAAAAGCCGGACTGAGCTTCTTGAGGCTTCTCAGTCACGATGTCTTTTGGAAGCCTCGTTAAAATCACTGACGACCACCAAGTAACTGACGACTCTAAATAATTATTGAAAATTATATAATACTAATACGTTTTTGTAAATTTTTTCGTGATGTTTACAATCAACTTTAACTGGACATCGACCGAATGCACAGATAAAATACAAATACATAAAAATTGCCTCGCTCACATTCCAACGAACACTGAACTTGACACTGAACACTGTCTGTCACTTCGTTTCCCTTCACCCGGTGCTGGAGTGTACGTTCGTCCTGGTTGGTTGTGGCGTGCGGCGCGGCATAGGTGCGCGTGGCGGGTCGCGCCGGGCCCGACTGGAGGCGCGACCGCGCGGAGGGCCGCCGCTCATGCCAAACGAGACCCGCTCATCTGTCAGCAGCTGGTCGACAGTCGACCGTCGCCACACAACCGTTACCATCCACGATATACACCACACCATCCCATCACAAATCCGCTCCATATTCATAAAGGCCCACAATCCAATAAATTTAAATAATCGAAACGGCACAGCGTTATCCAATGCGACCAAAGTAATGCCTAAAATGACTTCATATTAAACGGACCGAGCTCGAATTATGAAGGGATTATTCATTACTAACGACACAGTAAAGTAGAAGCTTAAAAATACTTTTCTCATTTGATACTGTTGAGCTTGCATAATATTATTGATATTACACGAATATTCCTTAACTTTAGAAATTAAGAAGTTATAAATATTTCGTCTAGCTATCCACTAACTGCGCGTCCAATCGTCTATCGTGTGAAAACGTTCAAAATATCAGATATCGATTAAACTGATGTTAAATGTTAACCGGCAACAATAATAACTAGTGACAGAAATCAACATTTATCACTTTTTACCCTTAATAATATTAATTTATAAAATGTGGGGGTGATAATTTTGTTGTGCCTGAACTGTAAAACCTGGCCTATTCAGATATTTGTCACCCGTTTATTCAATTCGTTGGTAAATTGAAAGAGGTCATATAAATTGGCCTTCGGATATTCCTGATTTAACTCCTTAGGACTTTTTACTGTCTTATGTCTCTTAGGTTTACATTTAGACACATTATTTTAAAGGATTAGGTATCTAAATTGTGAACCCTAAGAAGTAATAAATATTATTTAAAAGTAAAGTACTTTGTCCGTTTTTATATTTATATGTAACTAAATATATGTTATAGTTGTTTTACCAAAACCGGACGGGCCTATGATGTGCTCGTATAGTGATAATAGCGACGTAATAGCGATGAACAAATCACAAATATAATTAAATAATAACTCCAATCGTCCATCAACGGAGCGACCAAAGCAAATTCGACAAATGACTAGTACTAAATTGTTCAATTAGTTACCTCACGACATATTCGGGTTATTAGAATGATGCTAATCGAATAACGCAAGTTTCCTCGCAACGTTGATGAATTGCCGCAGTTTACATTTTAATTGACTGCATTGCAGTATCCATAGTAAGTATCACTGCACGCATCGCTAACACGAGCAAAAGAAATTAATTGTTACCCCTTTTTGTGAACGGCAATCGATGTGGATCCTTTCATAATATATTGCTACTACAGAAACCAGTTCCACTCCTAGATAACTGTTGTTAATCTATCACTTAGGGGAGATTGTAGCGTTTTTTTTTAGCCTTTTGTTGACTATGAACCGCTTTAACATAGGGGTGGTGTCATCGAATCAACGCCCTCGTACGCGACTCTATGGCCCTCGGTGTTGCGTGATTGTATCTATTTGGTATCTCTCGGGCATGGGTACCGGCTTATCGTGGCACCGACGGGGACCGGTTCAGTTCAGTAGTATTTGCATACTGCACTCTATGGTCGTCGGCGCCAACGAGTTTAGTCAGGTTTTACGACGGTGAACTATTGCGGAGTGTATAGATAT
Source organism: Parides photinus (assembly GCA_018247975.1). Lineage (NCBI taxonomy): Eukaryota > Metazoa > Arthropoda > Insecta > Lepidoptera > Papilionidae > Parides > Parides photinus. The sequence goes on along the minus strand of DWHU01001336.1, from coordinate 9,987 downwards.
AGCAGCAAATACGCATGAAACCTCATTTTTATGTAGTTTAGAAAATAGAACAACATCCAATAATTATAAGCATCCGATCATGTGGTATCGTGATTATTTTATTACAGAAAAAATGGCATCTTTGTAACACGGTATGTAAGAACAGTATAAAATCATATCAAAAAAATAATAGCAAAAACCGTCGAAATCGATTTCGAGTTTTTCCCCAAAGTTCATTCGTGTATAACTCCACGATTTGGTGACAGATGTCCGTAATCGATACGACTGCTGACAACCCAAAAAAGAGATCTATAAAACATAACTAACATCCATACCCGTCAGTCAATATATTAACTATTTCGTATTTAAACATAGTCGGCAGATTTGTAATATTTATATTAGTAGATATATCTAGATTGAATTTAGGTAATGCAAAACACCTGTTTATTTCCTTCGTCATTCTCCTCTTTCTTCGTCATTCTTATCGACGCAAATAAAAGTATTATTTTAAATTAAATCGACTTTTTGAACAAACCTTGTAGTTTAATAGGAAAGTGTACAGAACCCAAACACAATGCAATATCTAATAATGTAAGTTAAGCTCTATAAACTCAAAATTATTATAAAACGTCACCATTCCCGCCATTAAATCTTCTCTATCCCTCGATTATTATAAAAGCTACTATTTATCTATGGTTTTAAATATGACAGACATTATATTTATAAAGATTACTGAACGTTACATTTGATTGGAAATCTTAAGACTCGCGTAAAAAAATGTCGATGAAATATCATAAATAATTGGCTAATACTTTTGCTCAATCACAATAAAAAAACTTGTTTTCGAAGTAAGACGACTTCGTAAGTATTGATGATATAACTGACGGTTATTCTTCACATTCGTATTAAAATTTTATTTATGGTCATCCCGAGGGCATAATAATACATGACAATGATGCAGACCCTATTTATACAGACGGGACATAAATATGATGTAAACACTGAAAAAATCTAATATTTTTAATATCATTACATGGTAATAATGGACTATCATTGGTATAGACAAGAATACAAAGTCATAACAATCCGCAATCCCTGGATAATAATGGCTTTGTAGAAGGCCTATATCCAACAGAGGATTGAATAAGACTGATAATAATTATGAACAATCTTCATTATAAACCATTATTATTTCAAGAACACGAAGAACCCTACCAGACTTCAAGAAATAACTTTTATCAACAAACTAGTAAAGAAGCAGCTTTTTTTAGCTTGGAAATCAACCAGAAAATGTTAAAGAAACGTTTAGCTCAGAGAGATTTTAATAATAATTTATGTACGTTATAAATGCTAAAGTGGGGCACTTACAATTGTCTAATGGGCTATTAGATGATTTTCTTAAGATTACAAAGCTTCCTCGTTAAAGACAAGTTTCATATATTAAAAACATTGTTGAGAATAAATCCGTTAACGCCAATTATACGTGACATACATTTATTCTTTACCTGCAATGAATGAATATGATAAAACCCAGCTTTGGTCAATCTATGTTCTATAATGACGGGAAAATATACCATATCCGCATTCAGTTTAAATATCAAACAACATCACATTTATTATAAAATTACAATTAAACAGTATGATTAATAAAGATGGCATTGGATTGGTTTAAACCAATTGATTGTATTGATGACGACATCTTAACATATATTTTTCAATATTTCTTTTTATTATTTAAAATGTGTTAAAATTCAACCTAAAATCATATGATTTTAAGTAACAACGATATGAGAAACGATGAAATGTGCTCCTCCGTTCACAATACTTTTCTGCCCATATATCAGATGGATACTCACAGATCATACCACATAATATTTTGAATAAGATATTTCTTCTCTTAGCAAATACCTTATGAATTTAGAACATCATTGGTAAATGTCGCGCTTAAATTTTTTACGACTTCGGATGTTGAAAACGCCATCTAGCGAAAAGTAGCAACTAGTCTGTCTTAGATATAAAAGTGACATCTATCGACAAATATTACAGTAAATGAAAAAGTTGCTAAAGTTTTATCTATGTAACGATAGATGGCAAAAGAATTTATCGAGTATTATTGACTCTTCATTAGTATAATGGTTTCTATTTTTAATAATAATAAGTATACAGGAAGATAAACTGAAAGATGTAATAAGATATGCTTATTTAATTTTAACTAATTGCAGAGCTACCTTAACTTAGATTGAACCTGTATCAATTAAATTATAGTCTATTCTCATTTTAGTTATTATTGTCGAATTATTTATCATTAATTGCAATTCATAATTCGCTTTCGACAGCAATAATGTTTAGTAAGTAGTTATTGAAGATATTTTAATAGTTTTATATAATCATCGTCTACTGACAATACTAGTAAAATGTAATAGATCAGTTCAGTTCAACGAACAGCGAATCCATGAGCAAAATTGAACCGTAACGCTTTACTCAAAAAGAGTTCAGTCACGATGTGCAAATATATTAACGGTACTGTCGATGTCGGTATGACCGACTGATATGCGACATCAAAACCGGATGTATGAGGGACGCTTGTCCTCCGTCCACGGCTACAGCCGGACGTATAAGCATCTCCAAAATTAGGCTTCACGTGATAGTGCATACAAATTTTAATTTCAATAGTTGCGGCTAGAATACACAACCTTTATTTATGAGCGTCAAGATAACTGTACAAATTGCTGCAATAATGAGTTGCACACTAAAGATCGAAATTTTTTACATTAACCAACTTCCTATAGATAATTTTATTTCATCCCTATAATTCATTCAAACTCAAATAAAAAAACAGTTAATGTTTAAATCAACAAGAAACATAGTATCATAATTTCATTATAATAAAAAGAGAACCACATGCCAAATTAAATATCAATAAACACATCAAAATGTTTTCGATGACGGCAACATATACACAGATAAAACGATTTTAAAAAAGGTCGGAATTTATTAAGAAATGCTAACATGAAAATTATAAATATTATGACAACTCACTATAGATAATAAATAAAAAACCATTACACATCATTACATAAAAAAAATTGCATGTAATGAATAAATCCCAAATGATGATAAACGTTAGTAAACCAAAGCAATATTTCATTAGAATAATTAATAGTTATATTTTTATATGTTAATATGTTGTTACTTATGAGTCAACAGATCATAACAGTCGGTTATAACATCACTATTAATTTAAAAACAAGTACTTCCATACACAAGCGGGTTGGCCGGCTGACTCATAAGTAATAAAATTTAAGGCCATTGAACACTCATTTTAAAACAAGTTAAATAACATTAAATACTTTTCAGTTACTCAAAACTTAATCTAACTTCATATTTGACTTAAACTAAGTAAAGTTTAACGATGAGATTTAAAATACCATTGACCTTGCACGGCAAAAAATATTCTCTGCCTTAATGTCTTCAGATAAAACAATTTCCGTATTGTGTTCATGGTAAGATGAATATGGCAGATATAAAAAAAAATAAAAGGAATTTCGCGACCGTTAAAATTATATTATTAATGTGTTAAGAAAACAAAAATTAATGCTGTTTAATACAAGAAGTATTTAACCTAACCGAAGCCATATCATTTTGTTCATTAATGTTTGTTCATGAATAAAGTGTAATATTGAAAAAGTGGGCAGTGCATAAAATTTTATGTTCAGTAATCAATTCGTGAAATTCTTTTGTGATGTCAAATTATTTGTACAAATAAAATGATAATTACACAACGATTGATATTTGTTTAAAGATTTAAAGTCTGGTAATATGCGTATAATGGATTGTATGATGAAACCTAATAAGTTTAATATCATTACGACCTTTGGAATAAAGCCAATGCAATACATTGTGGGGCTTATAAACTGATGGTGCTGGCACTGTATCAAATTCGTTTAGTTTATAAAGATGTAACGTGCTATCTATAGGTTACTTACTCAATAACTGACTAAAGAAAATTAAAAAAAGAAATAACAGAAAAACGTTGAAACTTGTTTTATTTGATGACTGCATTATATATAGACAAATTTTAATAACTCAATATAGATTATAACTGTACTATATTACATCCTATTCTCCTTTGTAGTACACATCGCTCGCAAGCAATTTTTTAACTTAGACAACTCATCTATTCTCGGTTCGCGAATCTAAGATCTATCTTCCACCAGTAACTAATCATTAATAACCAGTAGTTATTCATTTATTTACTGATTTACCGAAACATGTATTGGTAACAATACTTTTACAAAATACATACATAATATAAAATTCTAACTTAACAAGACAGTTGTAGGTAAATACAGCAATTACTAATTTAAATAAATTAAAATACTAAGAGTTACAAAAAGGTAGCACATAAGAAATTAAGAGAACTTTTGGTTTGTTGTTATTCATAAATATATCAATAAGTATTCGGCGAAGTTTGATGGGTGAATCGTTCTGTATGTCTAGAAAATAGTTGTACTCATGGATAAACTTGCAAAATTTTGAAACAGGAGTGTTTTAGCCAAAAACTATTCTATGGTACGATGACAGCAACGGATTAATTGTAAGTCTCGGATATCTAGCAAGGACATGATAATTTAATCCTTTTTACCAATTGAGGACAGTCTAATTTATTATTAAGAATTTTAGATTTCAAAGTGCTAAAGTTGGTTCATACAAATGAGGGGATGACACGTTTCGTTACTAATATAATATTCAAATATCTACTATAGCTCGTGATCATATTTTATATCAGATGAGCCGACGTTAACGCAATATATCTATCAAGAGTGGTAATCTGAAAGCGATTGGACACGAAGCGGTGGCAGACGCGACGGGTGCAATGTGATTATACCCCGCATCAGCCCGCAGGAAAACGCACCCCGCACCGGACATGGCGTCGCGCCGCCTGCATTTCCATCAAACGAAAATGTGGTATTTAATGGAAATTTACAGTTAGATTTTAAATCGAATAAATTTTCACTGTAGACCTTATCTAAACTTTTTAAATTTTTTTGCACGAATGTAGTTGTTAGATCAATCACTATTTGGAGACTTTTCTCTCTTGCTAACCCTTATCATTATCAGGCAGTTTTGTACGCCAGAACTTATTTAAACAGAAAAAAACTTTAAATATACTATTACCATTAATACGCAAGTTTATGTTACGCTTCCGTAAATGAATAATGTTATTTCAAAAGTTCAATTTCATTAATTACTTTAATTTCTCATGCTACAATTGTATCTGCAAATAGTAAATAAACGTTGAAAAACTTTACAGAAATACATATATTATTTTTTTTCATTCATACGTGATTAGAATATCATACGATGCGATAATGGCATAGTAAATGCAGTCTCGAAACTCGTGGGTTTGAACCCATGTGACCTTAATGAAACCGATATATTCTGAGAACACAAATTTCGTCGTCATGTGACATCAGCAATCCGTACTTAACCAAGGTTATAGTTACATAGCGTTGGCTGTCTTTTCGTGAGCGAAGGTTCTTTTAACTGCGAGAATATTATCATTGTCACCTCACTCGATGGACATCCACTGTTAAACACAGGTCTCTTTTAATGTAATCCACAAAACAGAGCCTTGCGGTACGTTTTTTTTTTTAGTCATTATAGACTAGCGCTTGACGGTAAGCGGCGATGTAGTCTTTGGTGGTGAAGCGCACTAGTCTAGAAGTAGCCATTCACTCTTATCTTGAAGATTTCTACGTCGTACCTGGACGGGAACACTGATGCCGGCAGGCTGTTCCAGTCCCTCGCTGGTCGCATTAAGAAGGACGACGCAAATCTCTTCGTCCTAATGTGCGGGATATCGACAACGTAGGGATGAATGTCCGCAGTGTTTCTATACGTCCGACAGCAAAAGGGTGATGACGTTATTAGATCATGCAATTCTTGTGCACACTCTCCAAAATGCATCCGATAAAACACCAAAAGACTAGCTAGATGTGAGTACAGTGGCTCCCAACTATCCTACATCGGAGTCTGAACTTTCTTGTAATACCCAAAATTATCGGTAATGTTTCGAAGCAGTAACTCATCACTCGCCACACGCTCTTTTCAAAGACTGGTGAAATTGATTATGAACGTAAACTTCGCGTAGTTTCTCGGCCGAGCCCTTACGAGTTAAGAATATTGAATGAGCTGTATATTTATATTAGGTAGATTGTATAATGATTCACTCACTTTTTCCATTTGTGGAAAAGCAAAATTTGCATTTTTATGCTATTTAACTGTTTGCAATTTATTTCAATGCGTTACGCACAGCAGTCAATCGTGTCTTACAACCGACAACGTTTACTTAGTCATAACTGGTTTCGGCGAGGCATAATATAAACTATTTCAGGCTAAGGAATATATGCATCTTTAATATGATTGTGTTTATGTAAACAAATAACGAAACGAAACAAAACCATTGTGTTAAATAAAAAAAATTGCAGCTACTTTTTTATCTGTTACATGTCCATTTCGCATTTATTTCCATTGTAAGTTTTTTGTAACTTGTGATTATGATATTATGTCACGTTGCCGCAGTAACTTTACTAAAAACAACGTCTAGGGAACACAGTAATGTTTGTACACTACCGTTTATTGGTAGAAAAAGCTTTTGCGGTAGTGCCCACTTCATATATTAAATTTGAGCCCATGTACAAGGTCGGTATACATATGACAGACGATTTATCTTATGACTCATAATTCAGTTCTGTGCACCCAAAAATTGATAAAAGAGAAAACAAGCTTGAATAAGACCATAATTACTTGAACCTTTTACCAAGTTATTAGTTAATTTAAACTAGCGGGGCCCAGCGAACTTTGTTCCGCCTAACAGTCAAATTATGGGCAGATTTAGGATTATAAAACATATAGTAACATTTATTATTATGTCAGTACAATAAAATACGTCGTCATTTAATTACATTGAATTGTATTAAATTGAATTGAATTCTATAGAATCTTTTCTCTTCTGTTCTGTTCTCTTTTGTTCTGTTCTAGTGTGTTCTTTTCTGTTCTCTCCTGTTCTCTTGTGTTCTGTTTTGTGGTATTATCTTTTCTTCTGTTTCATTTCTTATTTTTTATTATCTCTTTTTCTGTTCTGTTCTATTCTCTTATCTTCTCTTATATTCTGTTCTGTGTTTTGTTTTATTCTCCTTACTCTGTGTGTAGTATTCTCCCAAATGTCTCTCCTGACCTCAAACGGATTTTGGATTTTTTGAGCCCGTGAGGCATTATTTAATACCCTACAGCTTATTCCCGACGAAGACAAATCCAAAAAGACAAAAATCATGAAAATCGGATCAGCCGTTCTCGATTATAAGTGTTATAACTAACATGTCTTTTTTTATATAAATAGATTAGTCTTTTATCATCAATTAATGTAATTTCCATTCCTTACATACAAACTTCTAAGTAACATGCGTTCCTGTTTGGACGCCTATGTGGTTTACCATAGGCTGATGATGATGATAAAATATGTTAAAATGTGGTGAAAGAGAAAAGTACTTAGTCTAATCTGAGCCACAGCATTAATTAACAAGTATTTATTTTCTTACTGAACAGTAGAAAAATACTTCGCGCGATTCTTTACATGGAAGATATTATGTATTCGTAAAGTATCCCTTCGCACGTCTTCTAAAAGAGAGGGTCCCTTAAAATGAATGAAAATTAGCTTCGTATACATTGAGGTATACTTAACGGCGCGTATCTCATACAACAAGATGACGTCATGTTTGGGTTTTGGGTAAGAAATGAAAGAATAACAAACTCAGTTTACAATAGCACACAATTGGCTCGTTGAGTGAATTATTAGTAATTTGAGATTTTCATGACCGTCCGCCGAAAAATAATGGACCCAAATCATAACATTTGTAATATAAGTATATGAAGAAACTTACGTGTAATATTCGAAAGAACTTCTGAAGGTTTTTATTCAATAAATATATAACAACACTTTGTGTCGTACGTAGGAGACATACACATAGAGAGAATAACAACAAGAAAAGGACAGCAGGTTTTTTTATGACTTTTACCAAGATTCTGTGATGGTTAACCTGAATACGGAGAAAATTACCTAAATTTTAATATCCTTATATTCAACAATAAACACCAATGGAAAAAAATCGAAAAATATTTATTTTAAGCCAGTAGTTGTATTTTCCTTATTCAGAAATGATAGTTTCCAAAACTTTTTCTGGAATTTATAATTGGCATGTCACATCATATTAAACGTTTCTGCAGTTTCTTCTATTAAAACATTAAATCTTTAAAAAATAAAATAAGTTTTATTCATAAAAACATTTTCAGTACTATTTACTGGTAAAGCTAGTTTAAGCCTGACTTTGAGCCGTATTTAAGTATTGGTGCCAAGGCACATGTACTACGGTAATCAGTTAATTTCGTCCAATATCATTGTCACATTGGCCGAAAGTATCAATTGGCGCTGGCAAGGCTGTCCTACTTACAATCAACACATTACAATTTTCAGAAGTAAAGTATCCTATATACAAAATAATAAAGTCAACATAAGAGGACTACGGAAACATGTGATGGATACACGTTATCATTGTTAGTCTTTAAACAATATACGTTTAGTTTAGTATTCTTCCGACTGGTTAAAGCATTATCCGTGGACTATCTGATTGGCACCTTTTTAGACAGGCCTTTTTATAAGGCCGTTACTGTACTTGATAATAATTTTATCAAAAATCTGGTGAGTTATTCATTACAAACATTTATAAATTGATGTGTATATACTCTGGCGCTAAACAATTAGGATAATTTTACAAATAATAATAACGAAGGGTAAAATAACCACACCGCGCATTACTTTTAATAATGTTTGCTGTATTTCAAAAGTAACTACATTTTTTAGTTAAAAGAAAATAAATTACAATTACATAATTTTAAGTTACACTAAAAAATTTAAATGGTACAACAATATTTTCTGTGCATTATAAAGTACTTTTTCTTTTATTTCACGTAGCAAGATGGTTGCACATTGAAAATAATATAAAGTTGGTGAGAATGATGTACACTACACCACATTATGCTTTTCTCCAAGTGTACTTCGAACCGGGACTGTTTTTGTCAGGAGAAATTCGAAGTGCGATAGATAAAACCTAACAGAGATCTGTCACTCATAAAAAAGTATCAGGACACAATACATTTACTTGACCATGAGAAAACACTTAAAACAATATCAGTAAGGAACAAACGAATTGTTAAAAACAAATTAAGAATTTTAATAAAGCAGCAATTTTAGAACAAGAGGAAAGTAATTATTATAGATGGAAATATAAAAAAAACAGGCTTAGTATGTAAATTAAATAATTATTTCGATTTAGATACAGAAAGGCAATGGAAATTGTAAATTAAAACAGCAACAAATGAAAGTTTAATAAATATAGGTATCACAGGTTATGAGAATTAAACCAAAATTTAAAATTTTTAAGGATATAGAAACGACGAAAATAATTAACGTCCATAAGTGGATACATACCAAATCTATCGATAATTCATTGAATAAATATCACAATAAAACTATAAAAAAATAATGTTATCATTTATATAACTAATACCTTTTTATCCTAATTAATATTTAAGACTATTAATATTTTTTCTTGAATATGTACTTGTATAACAAAAAATAAATAATATGACACAATGTTTGGGAATTGTTAATCATCATGTAATACCAAATAGTATTTATATCCCGAAAAATTTCTGTTTCACAAATATACATATTTGTGATGGTATTTGCATTTGACGGAACCTCTAGGTATCAATGCTCTAATTTCTTGCTTTGACCTTAATTTCTGAAAACACTGAAACGATTGAGTTCGTTGAATTGATTAAGAGCATGAAATACGAACTCTGTTGTTTCCAGCATTTGTACGGTACTATTCACTTTAATGAATAATATTCGTCAACGACACGCTTATTATACAAACACTATTTATT
>DWHU01001335.1:0-12959 GCA_018247975.1 Parides photinus | reverse complement strand
ATATATAATACAACTACATTATGTAATGAAAGCAACAAAAGACAATACAGTTCATTTTATCTAATGAAAAGTGCAATCTGATTCTTTATAAATCGATTTAATAACATTGTATTTAATTATTTCATTGTACATTATAAAATATTTTATGCACATAAACTCCCTTTTAACACTTGTCACCTCTCCTAATTTATTAAGTCACTTATTCTAATGAAAATAACACCAAAACAAGGGGCAAAAAAAACTAAAATACATCGCAAAGTAAATACCTTATTCACTACGGTGACTGAGAACGAAAACAAGTCGCAGACGTGAAATATGACTTCACTTAGCGACCTGCAATCAAACAAAAAAGGTTTGTAGTACTCGGGATTCCGCATTTCCGATTTAAACTTATCTCAAAACGTTACTGAGATATTTAAATTTTTTAACAACGTCAAGCGTTTTAATTTCATTAAGAAAACGTTGCATTTTTATTTACTAATTAGTTGTTAAACCTTTATTAATAATAAATATCTTTGCTATCAACAATTATCAGACTAATGTAACAATAATATGCTTCATATGTTAGTGAAGAATAACCAATAATAGTACAAAATAAATATTCTTCGTGAACCTACTACGGCGGTAACAGGAGACTATTTTTGCAAAAAAAATCATAAAATAATCAAAAAAAAAGTAGAAAAATGTTTCAATATTACCTTCTTTAGGACAGTAAAATATCACTTCTACAGGAAAATAAGTTGCCTCATTTAAAGTTCTTCGATTCATGATATTGCTACAAACAATCTTTTGTATATATCACGAAATCTTACACATAAAGATTAAACTATATATTAAGACATTTCTTAATAAACACGGGAGAAATACTTTTAATTCAAGAATATACTTATTCGAGATATCCTTGCTGATTATTCTCAAAGCCTAATTTTCGACACAAATTTTAATGCATCAATTTATCGTAATATATCATTTAAGAGATTATATTGAATTAATCTTTTATTGACATACTGTATGAGTTGGTGACTCGTTTATATGCTTCATCTACATATTCGCTTTACTTATAATAAATCTAGAATTTTCTGTATTTTATACTTGAATAATTATTCAGTTGTTCCGTTTTACTGTTGGTATGTGTTTATTACCAAGGACTGTACGGTGCATAGGTAGAAAACTTTTCATTTTCCAGTTTGAAAAGCGTTATAGCTAGTAAAAGTAATAGACTAATGAAATATCTTATATCTCTTTCCAAGAGAGAGTACAAATACAATGTAGCGCTGTGCATATCATCAAGTTGCTATGAGCAGATCACTTAGATTCAAGTGAACCCCGTGCTTGTTTCGGAAAACATAAACAAGTAAAGAATCATTGCCCATCAAATAGCCATTGAGCTTTATTCGAAATAAAAATTATTGATTCACAATTAATTTCTACATTTTAATTTTAAAAATATAGATGATTTTCGTGGCCACAAGAGGGGTGTTTTATTCGCAAAAAAATCCTAAAAATTAAGAAATTATTAGTAGAAGTATTAAGTGCAGATGACGTCGATAATATCACATGTACTTCAAATTCATGTAATCCTATCCACTTACTACGTTCTTGTCTAGATTTTATTTCGATTAAAAAATGTTGTATGAAAATCCCGCAAAGAAAACAATTAAGCAATAATGCATCCTTGTCTGAAGATGCAGCGGAGGCAGCTAATCTGATAATGCGGCGGTTATGGCGGCTGGTGCGTGTGCCGCTCTCCTCTCGCCCTGCGCTAATTCAATTTGCGCCCTCGGAGGCCACATGCCGCGCATCGCACTGCGCCCTACGCTCTCTCACTGTTTTTAATTAACGAAAATATAAACATTATTTAACGTTCAGACAATTGCTACGGTAAAACAATTTTCAGAGCCATTTCATTCATCCTTGACAGCGCGAACACTACGTTTTAATAATTCACATGACAAAAGATACTAACATAGATATATTCCCACGTTACATTTTCATCGTAACGCTCTAAGACAGTGTTTCCCCACCTTTTTTGTGCCATGCCCCACCTTCGTCTTTCTAAAACTCCCATGTCCCTAACGACTCCCTCTCCCCCCGCCCCGTTCGCTGTCTTTTATTATATGATTCCTACTTTTTCGTCTACTTAAGAAACCATATGTAATTTAACAACTTTATTTTCTTTAAATTTGACACCGACGTCTAAAGCGAAGAGGGCAAACTCATGTCGGGTCAATTATCAAATTGCCCCTTCCAACCCGATAATTGCCCCCATGTGGGGCATACGCGCCACGTTGGGCAACACTGCTCTAAAAGTTTTATATGATGACGCGAGAAAAGGTGCAGTACTATCACCTTACGTATGAATGTAGCATTAGTTACAACTTTAAGCCGCCCTATATAGTATAATCTATTTGGTGTTAGAATTAGATCTACGCTAGTTCATATCTAGATTTCTCGGGCAAATACAACTACTATCAGCAAATATGAAAAAGCAGTAGCCCCTAACTAATTATCTAACGTATGACTTATTTTTATTTTTATTAAATTATGGTCCAACGATAGATAACACTTTCATTATTTTTAACGACTATTCCTTGACATAAAATACTATCGATTAAGTACTGTTTTGTTGCGTAAACCAAAACTATTATCAATGGGAATGCTTCAGGAAACATTGTTATTAATTGCATGATCTTTTCTTTGTATTCTTTAATTCTATTGTTTCTGTTTTGTCTTCATCAAAGAAAATAAAAAAAAATACTGAATAGAGCCAGTGTTCAAAAAAAACAATTAGATTAATAAGAAGTCTGTGAACTATACGGCATACGTAACGATGATAATCCACAACTTAACTCAACTCATAGATTTGGGTTTTACAAAATGTCACATAAATATTAAGTAAACAGGCTGCCTGAGTTATTCAACGTTTACAATGATAACTAATAAATGTAATTAGATAGATCTGTTATGTAATATAAAATAATAAAGCAAAATAAACTGCTACGAAATTATCAAAACATAATGTACAACTATTACGTGTAATTCGAATCATAATTGTTACATATTACAAGCAGAAAAATCGCAAGTTATAGTGTTGTTTATTACTTTGTTTAAGATTATTACTATTCAATTAGTTTATTTAAAAATTTCAGTTAGCGACGCATAGTACGGTTACTTAATAGTGGCGATTCAGTAAAATAAGTAAGAAAGGGAAGTATAGAAGAGAGGGAAGTGGGGAATACCCAGACAGGAGTGCACCTGAGCCAATGATTGATGGCGGGACCGCCATTGCTATGATTGTGAACAAAAGCCTCTATATCTATCATAATAATAAGTTTACCAAAAAATTCTTTATAGTAAAAAGTTTTACGAATCAAAAATGTAAATAGGTGTTTTATTAATAATAATTTATTATTAACGTCATCGATTATTTCATATCATAAAACAAAACAATATTTTAACTATGTTCAATGTTACAAAGATTGCCGATGATACACCTTAACCTACATGAAGATGTTACACAAATAAATAGATGTGTAGTAATTCCATTATATAACAAACATTTATAACATTAACATGTATTTATTAAACTTTCATATATTAATATGAAATTTCACTAATTTTTAACTTACTGGAAGTGTAACTAATTTAATGAGTATCCAATAAGAATTCCCTGTAAATAATGATATGTTAGAGAAGTTTGTAGGTAGGGAAGTTTTCATTGAAATTACCCTTAATAGTTCGTAGAAAATAAAGCCACAAAGTTTAGATAACTAGCGCAAGTCAAGTAAATAAGGCAGACCGCCTTTATTTGCCGTTTGCAGTTCCGTTGACTCTTTGTAGCTAACGTTGGTTCGGCGGAGGGGAAGATCGTCCGTGAGCTCGTGAAGCAAGCGGACCTCGGTCTTACGCGAGTCCTGCTTGTCAAAGTGGCCGCCGGCGTGTTTGCACGACTAATGAGCGGATCCCCGGAGACGGCGTGTTTGCCCTCGACGCCCCCTGCGCCCGAAGCTAGCTTTTTCGTACGTTCGGGTTTGCACACCACACCACCCCCACCCGTCCCTCGACCTCGCCGACGCGCGGTCTCTGTTTGCTCCCCACTCTGTGTCGTATCGGACTTTCAAGTGCAAATTGGAAAATTGTAGATAAACCTTGCGAACCGCCGAAATCGGGTCGATGTATGCCCAGATGTTTAAAGGAAACGAATATCTTAAAATTATATTAACTTGGTATTGATATCCTGTTTCATATTATTAGTACTTTTATGGTTGAGCTTTTACTGACGGCTTTTGAAAAGTATTCTTAAAGATAATCTAAACATTTATGTTATGTATTAACGTAGAATATCTTTAATAAAAGAACCACAAAAGCTTTACCTACATACTAACATAAAACGAAAATCTACATGCAGTACGAATTTGATGTTATTTTAATAATGAGTACTGTATTTAATTTTACTTTCCCATATTTTGAAACTGAAATATTAAACGAAAACTAATTACATGTATTTCAGGCACTAGGCCGCGAACCCCGATTTTACGGGCTCAGTATTAGACGAACAGTCTCTGCCAAAAAATAACCTTAATATTACATTAACAAAAAAAGTGCATTTCGATTCGTACGAAACTCAAAAATGTATAGTTATCTGCTTTAAAAATATAGTTGAAAACCAAATTATAAACGATTGTTAAGTCAAATGATTGAGAATATAATATACTGATATTGGATGGTTGCGGAAAATGTTTTAACTTCAATAGAGAGCAAAATATAGTACGCTATAAAATAAAAATGTCTAAAACAAGATTTCTATCAATAGAATCGCGTGCACCTGCTTCTGAAGGATCAAGCATACGTGAGACTATTCTTCTCTTATACACCTACTTGAAATCTTTTTGTCGGAATTCATTATTTACTTTATTCTTGACTCTACCACGTTCTGATAGAGCTACAAATTTTAAAGTTGAGATAAAAATGTATTCTAAGTCAAATTATATTATTATTATACATAGGTAAGTGGTAGTTATTGTCTCGTTAACATGAAGATAATTTTTCTCCGTTCAATTTGTGTGTAAATTTTTTTGTTTATAGAAGATTGTTATCTCATAAAATAATTAATCTCTATTATTATCTACATTCATCTAAATATTGTATTCATCTAGAAATAAACATCTCATGAAAAAATTTTCAGTATCAACAAAAGTGACATCTTTTGATTTGCAGTCTGTCTATATATATAACATTTGAATTACGTGATCAATGTGTACCTAATTTTCTTAGAGCCCACAAGATGGCTTTAAAAAATTATATAAACATTGAGAAAAATTTGTAAAATAATTAAATATATATTTCCAGTTCTAACGCCTACAAGATTATTATGAAAAATATTTTAATAGTTATTGTAATTGTTCTAAGTTACAGATTATTTCAGAATTACTTAAATACTCCATCTACACTGAAAACTTTTGCAAGAAATAATGAAAAGAGTAGAAAATATTAGACGAAAGATGGCGCTGTTACAAATAAAAAATTGTGTTACTAATAAATGACAAATGTACAATTGCATAAAGATTTCTACAAATCGTATCTTCATGAATCAAATTCTATATATGTACCTCATATTCTACGCACTCTAATATTTTGGTTTACATCTATGTACGAAAATTAGAGCTTTTAACCAAGGACAAAAGCAACAATTAAATGTTATTACTTGCGAAAACTTTATTTTTATTGTCAATTAAATAAAATAATACACATTAATAAGTATGTGTTCGATAAACAAAATTATAATTTATTATGTGGTGCTGAAGTTGTTTAAACCTTTTGCAAAATGAATAATTTCACCTAGAGAAGAACAAACAATGTGATCTATTGAAAATTGAATATATTTAAGTCCTCTGCATAATAAGACAACTTTTAAATTATCTTTTTACATACTTCTAAAACTGAATGAAAAAATAATTTAGATGAACTTCCACATCCAATTTTTAAACCAGACCCAAAAACACGTGTAGGTCACACGTGCGAGTTTCAGTTAAAAAATGGTTACAAAAAATAACTGTACAATGAATTTTATATTCTATACAACTTTCTCTGTTGTCAATAGGATTAGACAGCCTTTGTAAACATGAAATCCTCTTCCAAACTGTAGAAATAACAAATAAATTTAAAATGTTTAACAGAAAACCGTTGGCAACTTTATCTTGAGTGATAATTTAGTTTTTTTAATCTAATTTGAATATTCCACAATTTGTGTAATAAGAATTTCGATCATATTGCAATAAATAATAATGCGTGTTTTGAGTGCATGTTTTTATTGTTTTTTTATATAATTTTACACTAATTTTCAACACATGTGGCAGACTATATTAGTCTTAACATCTAACACAAAATAGATAATAAACGTTTTTTGGTTTATTTTAAAACAAGCTACACGAGGAAACCAAACTATATTATTTAACGCGGGCGCTGGACAAAAAGTTAAATGTACAAGTTAGGTTACATACTGAAAGTTATACCACGGGTGCTGCTTTATAAATTAATAGTGAACCCTAAAAGTTTAAAGTATTAATTATGGCAAGATATACCGAAAAACGGTACGTTTTTAAAATTAATTAGAAGGCAATACTTTAGCAGTGCAGGACGTAAAGAGGGGTTACAGAATTAAAGAGAAAGTCAAAATTCTCATCCATTAATTGTTTTAATTCTTCTAATTAGCGGCCCTAACGTCTTCCGACGCGCATCGATACTTTAGCTTAGTTACTTTAAAACTTTACTACTTTATTGTTAGACATAACGATTATCAAAAAACACTATACGCTACAAACCGAAATAAACATGGTTTATATTCACACTTTTTCATTGTTTAAGAGAACAGAAAATTGTTACAACCAATTGATTATTGTGCCAAATATAAACCAAGCAAGTATATCCTCTCATATCATCTAAGTATACGTCTATTAACTAGAACTTAGGCTCTAAAGTTTGGTCGAAAACAGGAATGTGTAAAACATGTGACTAGAATTTACTAAAACTTAACATCGACCTAAATAAATAATACAATATTTCAACACTTTTACTCGAAATACGTTAAATCTAAAAACATTTTCGCTGAGTAGAACTACATTTTGAACTTGCTACAAAGTGAGATCTTCCGAATACAAAACTAAAAAGCATTCTTCGATTTATATAACATTTAATACAAGCATTATGCTTAAAATATGTTACAGAATTTATGATTGTTTACTCTCCATCGACACAAGTTAATTAATAACTCCTTGTACATTGCATATAATAAATAGAGCTATTTATGTGGAAACAAATAAAAAGTAAGTGTTGCTTATTAAAATTCCTGTACTCTTGAGTGAAGCCTTTTTCGCAGAAGTAACTTTTTAGTTATACAGATTTTACGAACAAAAGTTTTTTTACTTTTCTCTTATTATTAATTTTTACAACTTACAGACATACCTTATATACTTAACATACGTAACTCCTTAAGATTAAAACATACCTCCCGGTTATCCTGATAAAGCGTTGTGTTATGTTCCTGGCATATTACATTAGGTAATCTAAAGAGATCAAACTTTCAGGAATGACGACATGGGATAAACAGTTATGAAATAATACAAAATTAACAAATACACGATCAATAAATAACGTTAAACTAACCTAGACGTAATTTTACATAAATAACTTGAGATCATTTTACAATTTTACTAAAACCGTACATGAGGAAAGATAAAAAAATCCTCAGATCGTTTTTGGTAGAACCAGGTGCGCCGGCAAAAAATGTATATCCCGGACAATATGAAGAGATTTTTTCATGTTTGATGAGATCGATTCTATGCAGGTTAGAGTCAATCACTACAATACTGCTGGACAACGTAAGAGCTTTAGCTTTAAATATGTTCAACAAGTATATGACAAAAACGTTTTAGTGTAAATGACCTATGAACAAAAAAATATATAAAAATTTCCATGATGATGTTTCAAGGTTCAAGGATTTGATGAATATATTTTATTCATTTTCAGTCTTCAGATTATTCAGTGATTCCTGCCCGTGTGTACACAATAATTAAAAGTGCACATCCTGCACATCTGTGGGCGTATTGGGCAATTGTGTTTGTTCGGGCGTTGTTTGTTTGACGGGGTGGAGATGTCTGGTCCTCGGCTCTTGAGGCTGGGTTTCTCTCGCCAGGACTCGTTCGACGTGTCTCGCTACCAGCTCGGCGGCGGCGGCGGGGGCCCGGGTCATCGCACACAGCTCGTTCACAGACATGCGCACGCGGAGCCCGCGCGCCGCAGCTGTTATGCAAGCCACCGCGATCAAAGACGGCGGAACCAGAAGGAACTCCGTTTCTGTTGACAATAACATTTTTTTACTTAACGCTTTCCTCCAATTACTGTCGAATAACAGATAATTATGTAATAGGATTAAAATGTATCATTTATACAACAAAACGGTAAAGTTTATTTCGTCTATGTAGATGTATTGCAAACGTTTCGTATATATTTATAAAAGTTTACTCTTTATTATAAAAAGCCGTGATAGCCTTGTGGTTACGGACCTTGGCCTCCGAATCGGGGGTCGCGGGTTCGACCCAGGTCCCTGCACCAACGACTTTTCTAGTTACGTGCGGTTTAAGAAATTAAATATCACTGGCATTCCCAAGGAGGGTTAGATAAGAAAAATGTGATAACTATTACAGTTACATAAACACAAATATTACTTCCTTAAAATGTTTGTATGTTAAATCTATAGCAAATAATTGAAAATATTTCCGAGTCAAATGCTGAATGGTCTCACGGTGCAAGCGCTGCGCAGGTAGAGCGCATCTGTTGCAAGATAATTATAACGGACAGGTGGGCCATGCACCTTGCATCCCATCGTCCTTGCGTCCATCTCACGTTCACATACGTCTCCAATCCTTATAACTGTACGTACCTGCCTTGTTTACAATCCACTGTGACCTTATAAAGAGACGGAAAAGTTGAGACAAAACCAAACTAACAGGATATTGCAACAGCCAATACATGTAGTTGAGAAGTCGTGGAATGAAAACAAATACAAAACAGAAATCATGATACAAACGGTGTTGTTGTGGAATAGAAAACAAATTTACAAATCCACATTTATTTTTGTAGTTTGTTAAATCGGAAAGTAAACGGTAGAAGGAGCGATGTTAATAAAACGTCGCGTTACATTTTGCACAATACAAGTCGCCTATTGTTGGTCGAGAATAAGGAAGGAGAAGTTGGCAGCTGCCAGATTTGTGCATGCTGTCCCCGTCTGCATCTTTGTACGTACCTACCTCCAGACAATGGGCTCGGAATAATGGTAATTTACATCTTAAGTCTTTTTGCCAAGGGCGCAGCTGCGAATTTGCGACCGAGCTACGATTGCAACGATTTAGGTCCGATCGATAAATAATGGCTAAGTTGTTAACTATTGACATATTATTGTTACCGTGAAGTCAAATTTTACTTCCTTATGCTGTTAATAACGAATGTGTGATCTCGTATATAATTTGTCTACATCGAAATTATCACATATTTTTATATTTTATTCAATAAATAACATAAAAATAAAAAAGTACTCAACGAAATGTCTGTAACCCGGATACAATAATATTATTTGTGTGAGAATAAATTCCATAATATAATTCTTAACATAACGTCTTAAAAAATTACTTGATTTTTATTTAATTCAATAAACGTGTTATCTATCTTTTATTACTGATACCACAGGCTCAAATTTCAGAGTCGTTGATTATCTCTTCTTGTTTCACTTAAATCTATTTTTTGTTTTATATTTATTTATTAACAAACACTGTAGTTTTTTACGAAAGTTTACTGCAATATATTAACATATACTTAAAAAGAGAAAAATTAGATTTATTTAAAAAGGGGTTTATTATATGCAAATCTTAATATGTCGCCTGACTACAAAATATTTTGTTGGCGACTTATAATAACGCTCTTCTCTATTTCATTTTAATTTGTATGTACTACTACTTCATTGTTCATATGTTTCTATTTCTGAATGAATCTATTTTGAGTTTACATAGTTTATAAATTTTGATTAAAGATGATGAGAAAATGCTAATATAATTTTACAATTGAAGAGTACAGGTCACTGTCTCAGAGGACCGCATGAGTTTACTTCTACTTTTGTCTATGGTTAACGGCGGACTTAGCGAAGTGAAACCTCTTTGCTAACTCGCTGTGGGTGTAGTCTTGGGCCAAGACGACAGATGCGGCAACACCTGGCGCGACCCTTCCTCGATCGCTGGTAGGGTCACTGCCCACCTACACCCTTCTTTACAATCATGCCCTTATATTTTTCTTTACTTCTTCACGCCTGAAATGCGTTTTAAGAAAAAAAAACGTAAATATCGCAACACGCCATCGTTTCTAATCTTTTATACACAGCTTAGTTATCTAGCGAACTGAGTTCAAGCTCGCTTGTATTTTTCTAGCATAATTGGTTGAACGTAAACAATATTATGAGCATTATACCACTAAAGGCATTTCCTATACTAACGTACTCTTTACCGCTAAGACCGTTTAACGTAAAATTATATGTTAATCAAATGTAACGATTATTCAACTAATGCAATTGTCTAAAGAAGCCAACGTTACTTTGTTAAATATTAATTAATTAAAATTACCTTTATTACTGCGTTCGGAAATAATCAATAACAAAAACCTTAATTTAAGTATAAATAGATTTAAGTAATTTTCGAAATGAATGGATGAATTATTAAACCAACTTCAAATATTTTATTGATGGGATTTGAAGTTTTAAACAAGGAAAAAATTAGTAAAAGAGTTTTAAAATAAATATCTTATAATTAACCTTAGTAAAACTTCTAATTGGATTGACTAAAAAACAAAACTATTAGCACAAACGGATAAAACAAAATCTAAGATAGTTTACTTTAAATATTTTGTTCTCACGAGTACAATGAGAAATTAATATTAACTGAATCTAATAATAATAATAATAAACTTGTCTATGAGTTTATCTGTACAAAAGTTGTCATCATCATATCAGCATCATCGTGGTGATGACAAAACTTGTTAGTATGATAGTAGTTACGTTTTGCGGACAATTCACATCACCCAAAAAAGCTTACTATGTATTAAATTATATAACATATAAAAGTAACAGTAAATTAGTGAATATGCGAAATTAAACGAAGAAATTATTAGATTCTGGAATCTAAATAAAGTATACATAGTTCCATTGGAGATATTTAGTACACGAGTAATACTGAAACATCTCAAATTGCCTTAAAGTTTTAGACTTGTCGAATAGTACATAAGTTCCTGGACTCTAACACTGAGCCAATTCATAATGTTAGTCTCCTTTTCTCTCCTCCAGCAAAGTCTTGGTTAGCACACATGTTGAAATAATTGTTACCTAAATGAGAGAAATAAAATAGACACCGCAGATAAAAATTAGTTAAAATACTATTTTGAGTTAAATAAACCCGCATATTAAAAATCTAAAACAATGGGAGAGATATCAGGCGCAATCTGTACCAAAGCGGGCATCGAACCGGCGCGGTCCGTTGGACAACAGGTTGTCCGACAGTTGATTCCAACATCTGCTCCTGCCGCGCTGACACCCAACCATCTAAGACTACACCCCCGCGTCTTACCCTTACAATTACTGAAGCAAACGTAACATGAACGAAACTAACAGAAAACAGGAACCGTTAAGTTCCGTTTGACAAACCTGTCTCGCCCCATGAGAATCTGCCATTGGGTATAAATAGATAGAGTAATAAAGTGCAAGGGTTGCAAATAGCAAAACGTTATGCGCTAAACTAAAACCGGTTGTAATTCAATACTTAAAGTCCCTTGTCTAACTTTTATGTCTTCATTCAGATTGAAGCACTACCAAAATGAAACAAAAATAATCACACACCCAGCCCTTGCCTTTTATTGACAACTAATTGATTATGAAATTCTGAAATATTCAGGAAAATATCATTAGTTAATTAAACTACGTCATCATATTTTAAAAATAACATTACTCTGAACACTTTGGATATGGTTGGTATGTATAACTCAACTTAATATAAAAACTAGCAAACTCGGCCACGCATTGCTGTGCTAAAGTTTTTGTTATATTGCAATGTAGTAAACTATTTACGGAGAAAGTTAGAAGAATATCAATCATGGACACCACCATCCTTTTTTACATAGATGCCATTTGTAAAAATACATAGCGACCTCCATAATTTTGATTTAATTTGTACTTCAGTCCGAGTAAAATATCGCCGGCTATGCAAACACCAAAAATTAAAAAGTAATAACATTCAATTTCATTGAATTGCGTTTACTACAATATAAATTTAATTTATACTCTAGCCTCAGTAACACGTGGTGGTTATGATATTAAATTGTAGCTAATATATATACATTTACCACAGCGCCATTTATTAATAGTCTCATCGTGTTGGAATAGTTTGAAAGTAATAGATAATTGTAAATATCAGACATTAAACAAATAATATTGCGACTATAAATTGAGATATAAGTTATCCTGTCTCTCAAGTTGGATCAAACTGCGGACGGTGTGCAAATTTGATTAAAATCGGTTAAGTAGTTTAGGAGTCCATGGAAGACAAACACAGTGACACGTTATATATATATATATAGTCACGGTTCGAGTCTGATGTATATTCTAAAAAGTATATACATTAAAATTAAAGTTAAAAGTAAATTAATATAAAGGCCAGCTACATCGGCAACATGGTCCCCCCCGGTGTGGGAACACCAGTAGCTTAGGCCAATGTAGCTAATTTCCGAACTGGACGGCGCAATGTTCCGGTTTTTGCAATGATATCGGCTACTCTCACTACGCCGTCCTTGCCCGGAAATGTACGGACAACCCGCCCTCGTGGCCAGACTCCACGAGGGAGGTTACCGTCAACAATTAACACTAAATCTCC
>DWHU01001334.1:0-12961 GCA_018247975.1 Parides photinus | reverse complement strand
TTATATCTTAACTAATTCCTTTGTTACATTGCAACTTTACTAATATAAATCTCGAGTGTCCATCTTCGTCAACGGGTTACTGTGGAGTACCTGACGTGTGAATTGCATGCGCCCTTGTCCGCGAAGGTGCGCGGGCAATGAGGACAGGCGTACGGCCGCTCGCCTGTGTGCCGACGCTCGTGCCGCAGCATGTTGGAGCGCTGCACGAAGCGCATAGGACAGTACGAACAAGCGTGTCGCGGCCCCTCGTGGATTTGCACATGCTCCCGGAACGAATCCTTTTTCTAATAACATCAAAATCCACATATAAACAAATTTATTTTAAATGATAAAGATAAACTATTTGTTAATATGGTTAACAATTAACTAACCATGAAAACCTTTCCGCAATAACTACAGGTGTAAGTCTGCTTGTTAGGTATATGGTCCTGTCTGTGCATGTAAAGAGATGACTTGTACTGGAATGACTTGCCACAGTCCGCACACTCGTACGGATGCCGGCCAGGGTGACGGAGAAGGTAATGTAGCTTCCTACAATGATACACAAATTACAAGAGTGTCTACCTCAAATTAAAACATAGTAGCTATCAGAATAGCGGCCTGGATTATTCCTGTAATACAAAATATAACAGTTTGTTGTATTGAATGGAGGAGTAGATAAAACATAAATTAACTTTTACTAGTGAAACTTTATTACCAGATACCATTTAAATAAGCATTACCTTATTAAGGTCAAACAACATTGCTGTGTTATTAACATATGACAGCTAAAGCATTCTGGGAGAACTATGCAAGACTATCCTCAGCCACATACCTCATCATTTTCAGATTCAAACGAAATTATATCAATTATATTACTAAGGTCAAGTGCACAAAAATAATTTTACATAATACTTGTTGAACATCTTGTTAGTTTTGCAAATGTTTTTTTGTCTCGCTGCTGACCCTCGTTGGGAATGCCAGTGATATTTAATTTCTTAAAACGCATGTAACTCGAAAACTCATCGGTGCGCGCTGGATTTTGAACCCGCGACCCCCGAATTGGGTGTCGAAGTCCGTAACCACTTGGCTATCACGGCTCACTAATTATTACAAATAATACTCGCCTCTCGTCCATAGTGTGCAGAACATCCCTGCACAGCTTACACTTAAACTTGCCAGGACCGTGGACTTGTGCCATATGAGCGCCACAGGCGCGCGAGCTGGCGAACTCGCGCCCGCATACCGAGCAGTTCACGACCTTTTCGGCCCGCGTTGATGGATTATGGATCGTCTACCACACAACGGACCAGTTACATATAAAAAGTATTATTAAATCTTATTTTAAAAAAGAACTAAATAAGAAGAATGTTTATGTGATTGTATGTGATGTCCCAATTAATGTGTTACTAATCAGGAATGTTATGTCCATTAAAACAGTGTCGTTCTATTAACATATATTGTGCTAGGCAGCCAACTACAAATAGTACTGTGAATGTAATGAATGTATTTTCATATTACCCACTCCAATCATTTAACTTTTCAACAAGATAATTTTGTAGAGTAAATTGACATACATTTTTTTTTTTTTACAACCCGCTTAATGTTCCCACTGTTGGGACTTGGGGCCTTCTCTCCTAATGGAGAGAGTTTTGGTCATAATCCACCACGCTGGCCAAGTGCGGGTTGGCGGATAAAGCCAGTGATATTTAATTTCTTAAAGCGCACATAACTCGAGAAAAGTCATCGGTGCGCGTCGGATTCGATCTCGCGACCTCTGAATCGGAGGCCGAGGTCCCAAACCACTCGACTATCACGGCATTGACATACATATCAAGGAATTTTAGAGTGGCACATCTAGATCTTGCTTTGGGACATATGAAATCAAGTTCTGTAAACCCATTAATTTGACTAGCTATATTTTTTACGACATACACTGACATAGACCATGTTTAGCATGGTAATATGGCTAAACATCTTATATCTCAATGGCACAAGTAATTACTGCAGTGTTTAGTATCCCAAGTAATACCTTATTATCAAGCAAGCATCACTAACCATAAGTCAACATCTCTCTTATTTATTGAAAATGGAAAATATTACCTTAACATGCAATTTAAATGATTTCCGATGACTCAAAGGTTTGTACATGCATGAATCCAGCGAACAGTACACTTTTCGAGCCTCTGGATGTTCATCTTGAAAGTGACTTCTCATCTCATCAACATTTGGCAATACAATGCAACACAGGCAGCACTTCAAAAGATATGTTGTCATCTTGTTTGCAAAGTGCTTCTCCAAGTGATGATGGATAAACCATACCTAAAACAAAAATATGTCACTAGTTGTTTACACACATGAGTTTAGTAGCACTCTGTAGTAGTTTATAACTTGCGGAGCTCATTAGTTAACTTTTGTGACAATGTTAAGATTATTTTGTGAAATGGGATATTTCCTCCAATAATATTTCTGATATCTATTATCGTACTTTATTAATGTAATTAAATACTTTTGCATCCATTTAACCAAACTTTAATAAGCTTTTTATTATAACGAAAGTTGCATTATTAATATATACATACCTTGTCGCTGAATACTTCGGAACAACTTTCACACTTATAAAACTGGTCTCTGTATTTAGAAAAATGTGCTCTCACTTGATGCTGCTCACGATCTGTTTCATTCCAAAAGAGGGTTGGACAAAATCTACATTTAAAACCTAAATGTGGGCTAAAGCAGTTGTCATATTCCATTAACTCCCAATGTTCAGTTAGATGTTTCCTTGTTGCTTCTCTATTATCAAACTCTTTGTCACAAAACTGACATATCCATAAATCATCAAAATTAGCTAGTTCTATTCCTGTGTGAGTTTCAAGTTCGCTATGAGTGTCGAATGTCATTGCACAAACCCTACACGAGTACAAAGGTACCAGTTTTACACAGTGCATTTTATTCATGTGCATTGTAAATGTTTGAGCATTTTCATATTTTGATTTGCATAACGGGCAGTCAACATCCATTATAATGTCAGATTTACCATCTTCATATGCTATTAATGAATTTTGTGGCATTTGGTTGCAATTAATATCATTGAGAGTACAAGTTACATAGTCAAAGTAACATTTCTCCAGTACAATCAGTTCAGTTAATGTGACATCAAAATCTTCATCACCTTTATAATTCTTATGTACATTAAGTGAGTCATTGTTATCTTTTTTCGAATTATCGTTTTTACTTTCATTATCACTTCCAAGTTCTTGTTTTATTTCTGCTTTTAGATAATTATAGGCTTCATTGGTTCCATCACCTTCTTGTTTAAGGGCATTGACAGGTGTTTTATCTAAATCAACATAACCATATCTAATTTGCCCTTGTAACTGACCATCAATAAAATGTGAACTAACATCAGCTCCATTAACAGCGAATGGTGGATCTGTACCTGATATTATAGTTGTTAGACACTTGATAGTAAAATGATGGAAGCCCATATAATGTTTGAAAAATGTTGAACTAAGGTTGTTTGATTTGGAACATAATAAACATAGAAATTTAGTAGTCCCATCATAATCAAAATCCCATAAAACTTCTTCATCTTTACTCAAGACATTAGTAACATTATGCTTTTGAAATAAATGTGTATTGTACTGGTCACCTTCTGGTAGACGGAAGTGACATAACCGACAATGCACCAATTTATGTACACTGCTGAGGTGATGACGTAGTGTAACCTGGTTAGGGAAATTTGCTATACATTGTGAGCATGGCCATGGTATATGAAATTTTATATGTTCACGCCAAGCATCTCGGTCAGTGACAAAATATCTGTAAAGAAATTTTAACTCTAATTATTATAATATTATTAAATAAAGCCTTGGATTCAGAGCTAAGGCCAGAGTATTTGTAGCAACATTGATCTATGTTGTACAAGATGTCTCTTACCTCGTTGTGCCTTAACTCTAATTACAGTCACATTCATTATTAAGGCAAACAGTAAATACTGTATTAAATTTCAATAAACATTAATAGAGATTCAGATGTGTCAAAGATAACAGTTTCAAAAATACATTATCATAACTAAGAACACCTATTTAAGAAAAATATTTGTCTCACCGGCAAATACTACAGAAATCTTTTTTATGGTTCAACACGTAATGCATAATCATTTTCGACCGATTAATAAACCAATCGGAACACAACAAGCAACTATAAGGCCCTGCAGGATTTAAATCTTTAAGGTAAAGCCAAACATCCGCGGGTCTTTCGATTATAGGCGGAGGCGGTAAGCTTCTTTGTTTTCTTATTTTAACAGGTATACCCAGTTTCTTCGGTGTAAGAGATTTTCTTTTTCTTTTTCTAAGAACTTTGTCATCGTCTTCAGCAATTGGTTCTGGATATTTTTCTGGGTGTAATTTTTTTTCTGCTGCTAGAACTGACAAAGGTTCATCGTCAGAATCATCAGACGACATTTTGTTTATCCGTATTAACTATGAATATAAATATTAGCTAAATATCGTTTGATCAAAACTAAATAAGCTACATCAAATTTGTCAGAATTTTGTCGATACCATTTTTGACAGATCAGTATCGCCATTGTTATTTGAAAGCTTACAACTACATTAATATTAAAATTGTAGAGTTATTAATAATAATTAATAAAATACAATAAAAACAATTGTAAAAGATAATATTAATTTCACATATTTCCAATTAGTATTATTTATTTTACATTTCAATCATTTACCATAGAAAAACTTCTTTTTTTATAACAAATCTGTTTTTTTCATACAAGTTCTGAAAACAATTTTACTTAAAATACCAACAGACCAAAGTTTCCATTTACTTATTTGTTACTAATATAACAAAAGTTAATTTAATTAATATTTTTCTTGTAACAGATTTTTTAAATTAATGTGTGCTAAATGAAACACAGACTAAAAAGTTTTCCCGTGGCAGCCATTTTATAGAAACCAATGTGTCTATGGCCCGAGCCAAAGAAAGGTGAAGCTAAACAAAAGGGTAGCATGTAGATAGCGTTTATTTAATTATAAATAAAATACATTAAAGAATAGACTCATTAGACGCATGTATATGATATGAATAAGTGAATTTTAATAATATTATACGTGTGAATAACATATATTTTTAGAATGAACTACAATGCATCGTGTAATGGTGGCCATTAGGAGTAATAATTATGTATATTGGCATACTTACTTCTTTACGGACCATAAAAAATACATCTAAAAAGAGACTGTAACACGTTCATTCTAAATTGATACTTAACATAATGTAAACGAACGAATTGTTTGTGATATGTGAGTGAAAAAATATTACCCAGTGTATATATCCCAATTCATTACCATGGCCCAAAACCAGGGGGAGGTTCAAGTGGGCACACCGAACCAACCCGTGAAAGACAAAGATATTTATGCCTGTTTGCCTGATATACAAGTGAATGGCCCTCTAGGAGTTGATGAACCGTGTCCCGGAGGAGAGGAGCTGCGTTGGTTGCCAGCCCAGGCCACCGATCGAGACCTTGTAATGTACTTACGAGCAGCGCGTTCTATGGCTGCTTTTGCTGGAATGTGTGACGGTGGTTCTCCAGACGATGGTTGTGTAGCTGCCAGTCGTGATGACACTACAATTAATGCATTAGACGTTCTCCACGATTCAGGATATGACCCAGGAAGAGCTCTTCAAGCACTAGTTAAATGCCCAGTTCCAAAAGGTATTGAGAAAAAGTGGTCAGAAGAGGAGACAAAGCGATTTGTAAAGGGTATTCGTCAGTTTGGTAAGAATTTTTTTAAAATTAAGAAGGATCTTCTTCCTCACAAAGATACATCAGAACTTGTTGAATTTTATTATCTGTGGAAAAAGACTCCTGGTGCTAGTAGTAATAGACCTCATAGGAGACGTAGACAAACTTCATTGAGACGTGTACGCAATACTCGAAATTCTAGGGCAGGAACACCAAAAGAACAAACACCTGAGACTACTCCTTTAGTGCCTGACACCAATGGATCGAGACCTTCCCCTAATCCAAAAGAAGGGGGAGAAATGAGTTCAGTAACTGAAGATGAAAATTCAGAGGAGGATAGTGATTCAAGAGATGCTGGAGATTTGGGCAAAGTTGATACTGGTAGATCTGTAGATAATCCAGAAGATTCTCCTAGTAGAATGCGCACAAGAAATAAATCCAAGGAACAAACAACACCAAATGGAAGAAAGGGACAAGATGAGAGTGATAATGATTCAAAGACTAAGAAATCTAATAAACCTAATGTACAAAGTACAAATAATAATATTTCAGAAAAAGTTTTGTCCTCACCTGTAAGTAAGGATAGTAAAAAGAAAATTGCAAATGGAAAAGTTGATGTATCAAAGGTTACAAAGAGATTACCAGATGATACAAAACCAGAAGGCATTATGGATGGTGACGTACAAATGAAAAAGAAAAAGGCAGACCCTCCTGATAGTCCATCAGAAAGTCTGACAAATGATAGTTTTGCTATGGATGAAACAGAAGCTGCTGAACCAGAACCAGAAGCTTGTGACTTTAGCTTTAATAAGACTGATAAAGAAAACCTGGAGCAAAATAAAGAGAGTGAAATTGAACAGTCAATCAAACCAGTGGAATCGTTAAAATCAGAATTTAGCTCTGAAACCCCAAGCAGGGTAGACAAAGAGTCTATGCCACCCATATTCAAAGCATTATCAGAAAAAGATGAAAGAAATATACTTGATTTAAAAACAGAGTCAAGTGGACCTAAACATATGGAAAATATAGAACCTCGGTCCTTAACTATCTATCCTAAAACTGAACTAATTATACCTAAAGTTACTCCTATGTCAACAGAAATTTTGGAGAAAATTAAAATTAAAGAAGAAATTGATACAGAGGAACAAAGTGTTAGTTTACAAAAAGATGATTTTCAGAAAGATCCACTATCACATAATTTTACTGGGCACCCTCTTAATCAACAGAAGCCCTTAAATTTAGAAAACACCAATTTCTTTGTAAAAGACAGTCATATTTACAACCCTAAACTAAGCCATAGTATCAAAATAGAAGGAGTCCCCAATAACATTTTCAACCCTATGAATATTACAAAAGAAAGTTCTTTAATGAGAAATGCAAAGGATTTTGTTAGTGGAATACCACCATTTCCATATCCTCCAAATATAAATTATACAAGTGAAGCTAACAAACACAATCCTATTATCAACCCATTAAAGACTGTAATTAAGTTAGAGCCAAGAGATGAAACTAGTGACATGAAAAGTCAAAACACTCCTGAAATATTCACTGCTACAATATCAACAGGGAACAAGGTGGATTCTCCAAGCACACCGAGACTTGATAGTTTACAAAGAATAAGTCCTTCTCCCACGAATGCTCGAGGTCCACCATCTTCACCTCATATTGAACATTCCACAACCACTGGCACTGAACCTGTATCTCCTTCTAATTCTCAAGAAAATAAATCACATGAATCTGACGTTGATGACAAGCAACCAACTGATTTGAAAACTCAACCAATAGCACAGAAACAAGATCTTCAAAATACAAGTATGAGACAACCAATGTTCCCAACACCTGTGAGGCCAGAAAATCTTGGAATTAGATCTACTGAATCTTCTAATATGCCAGTATCAGGGCAAAGTATGCCACCACCATCCTTAAGCCAGCCATCTATAACAAACTTATTACCTCCAGGTCCATTAATTTCTGTAGGAAGTGGAGCAAATGTTGGACCTTATGGATTCATGCCTTCTCCACTTTATGGACATCCAGGACATCCTGGCTTAGATAAACCTAACTCTATGCCACAAATAATGCAACAAGTTGTGCAAAGCCATACTCTTCAAGGAAATAATTTGTTACAATCAAATCAAAATGATCCATCCATGCCACAAGATTTGAAAATAAAACAAGAATTACCAGACATGCCTGCAAATCTTTCAACTCAAAATGTTTCTGATCCACTACAATCATTAAAGGAAGTAAAAGTGCCAGGTTATCCAATTGGTAGTGCTATAGCACAACATCTAAGTTCTGAAAGAGATAGAGATTCTATGTCAAGTGTTGAAAATAATAGTCGACCCCCAAGTCAACCGACGAACGAAAATACAAATATGAGTAATTCTTTCTTGGGACCAAGAATAGAGAGCATTAAAAAAGAACCTGATTTTTTGCATCAACCTCATATTACTCCAGTATCTTCAAATCAAGTAAACGTGTCAGAGTCTGCAAATGCTATACCACCAGTAAAAAGCCCACACACGCCTACTCCAATAAAAAGTCAACCTTCACACAATGGTACTCCTGGTCATGGCCCGCATCCATCAGCAACTACGTCTCCGTTTTCTCGGCATTTAACAAGTCCCTCGCAACCAAGACAAATCTCTGCATCTCCTGTTCAACCAAATACATCTGTGTCTCATTCAGCCTTAAATTTGATGAATCCGTCGCCGTTATCAATACCAGCAACCATACCAGGTCCAGTGATGCATTCTGGACAACAACCTGGGCCACACCCGCCGCATCCGTTTGCTTCGCCGCTACACCACCCTCATCATCCTCTTCTTCATCCATCTTCAATATTTCAATTGTCGGCTGCGGCTGCCGCACACGCTATGCATCCTTACTATCCCCACCCCCATCCAGGTTATTCCATGCCTTATCCATATCCATATGGACCGTTGCCACAACCTCATCCTATACCACCAATGCATCCTGCTTCAAGTACGCCGGGAAGACACGATCCAGGAAAACCATCTACCATCGAGTCTACGACAATGTTGAGCGCTCATCATAGTACTAGTTCGTCAGTTACAACGAGATCCTTAAGAGAGATTTCCGAGAGTTCTGATGATCCAAGAAATCTAAATACTACTGAAAGGCATCAATTACATGAAACCACAATGACTCATCATCACTCAACGAGTCATCACAGTGCCGTTCATACTAGCACGGAGAAACAGCCCAATCATGTAGGAGGCGGCACAAATCATACTTTATCTATATCTCATTCGACGTCGAGCAGTTCTTCGCAGTCCATTCAACATAAAATAAATACGCAGCAAAAATCGAGTTCACATTCTAGTTCTCCACATCACTTATCAGCGAGTGTCTCACAAACGACTAGTTCTTCTTCGAGTGTAAATGTAACTAATAATCATACTCATCATCACTCACATCACCTTGCTCATCATCCAGAAAGATTATCGCCCGCAGATTCGATGCTATTACGTCATCACCCGAAAATGTTGCCTGGAAATCCTAACCATCTGATGATTCAACCGCCATCAATGGGACATCCAATGGCTTTAGGGTTACCACCGGGTCCTGGGCCAAGTTCAATAGAAAGTTTACGATTACACGCCCAAGCCGCGGCAGGGTTACAAGCTTCTCATGCAAGGTCTGGCTCGCCTCATCAAATGCCTCATGGTCATCCGCATTTGCGAGGTCCTCAGCGGCCTATGCCTGACGATAACGTAGAACTAAAACTTGAGACACAATCTCAACCCGAAGAGGAGGAAATTCCAAGCCCGGCACATATACCTCATGGACCAAGCCCTGAACCGAAAATTGAAGACACTGAATGTCATAGGTCACAATCGGCGATATTTTTACGACATTGGAATAGAGGGGATTATAATTCTTGTACACGAACAGATCTCATATTCAAACCTGTACCGGAATCTAAACTTGCACGAAAACGCGAAGAACGATTACGTAAACAAGCAGAGCGGGATAGAGAAGAAAGAGAGAAAATTGCACAACAAGCTCACAGAAAGATTGCAACACCAGAAAAACCAGAAACTAAACCACCGTCAAGAGGTGCTATAGAAACCATAACATCCCCCTATGACAGATTCCAGAGACCTCCAGGTTACCCTGATACGCCTGCTCTTCGACAACTATCAGAATACGCAAGACCGCATGCAGGATTTAGCCCGGGAAATTTACCACGACACTGTATGGACCCAATGCTGCAATACCAACTTAGTTCAATGTATGGAGCTGCTGGTGCGAGAGAAAGATTAGAATTAGAACATCTGGAACGGGAAAAGCGGGATCGTGAAATAAGAGAGTTACGTGAACGCGAACTTAATGATAGACTGAAAGAAGAACTACTGAAAAATAACGTCGGTCCAAGAGCGATTGATCCGCACTGGTTAGAAATGCACAGGCGATACGGTATGCCTCCTCCTCCCCCCCAGGGTGCGATCCCTGTTCAATTTGGACTCTACCCACCTGGACATGGACCAGCATCTCTATCACAGCTAGACCGGGAGCGACTCGAGCGACTGGGTATTCCTCCGGGTGGTGCAGGGGGTCCTCCGCAAAGCGTCCCTGTGTCAGGAGCGCCGCCGCATCATCCACATCATCCGCACCCAGGAGTCGCAGCTGCACAGCTGGAAGCGGCGGAGAGACTTGCTTTGGCGGCTGATCCAATGGTGCGACTACAAATGGCTGGAATCAACCCTGAATACCACGCGCACACACATGCGCACACTCACGCGCATTCACATACTCACCTACATCTCCATCCTGGCCAACAGGCGGCAGCACAGGCACAGCAGGATGCTCTGGGTCTGGGGCTTGGTGCCGGAGCGCCGTACCGGCCGCTGCCTCATCCAGACCTGCTAGGGCGACCGTACGCCGAGCAGTTGGCGCAGCAAGCGGCGGCACATGAGCAACTGCAGAGGCAGCTGCTCCTAGAGCGGGAAAGAGGTTTCCTACACCCAGCGCACCACGAAGACTTCCTCCGACAGCAGCGGGATCGCGAGCTCAAGGTCCGAGCGCTCGAGGAAGCGGCGCGAGCGTCGCGCCCGTAGTGCGCCGCCGCGCGGGCCTCCGACGACGTCATTGTGATAGTGGAGTGATGGTAAGACGCGCGTGTCAATTGACTGGAAACATTCGCTTACAGAATCGGAAGCATTTGTAAAATATATCTGAAAGTGTTCACAATCTAGTGTTACAGTTATTAACAAAGAACAGAGGTTTTTCTTATTATGTGTGGAGCTACCTGTAATTTATATTTATATCTTATTTAAGTTTTACAATATTTTTATAGCTGCATGGTATGTAGTAAAGCTTATTTCCCATGCTCAAATTTATATTTTAACTACTAGTCATAATTAAAAAATCTTGAGGGACGGAAGAATGTATACATACAATTATCCGTCAGTAATACTTTAGTTAAATTATTCTTTATATTTTTTCATGTTGCAAAATAAGGGTGCTGGTAAAAACGTTTTTAAATGTTTCATTTTACAACTATTTAAGTTAATATTGCTTTTAATATTAATTCATGACATATTTAATGAGTAAACATTATTGTAAATTCAATGAACATGGATGTAATTTGCCTTTCTATAGTACTTGCCCTTTCATCAATTTGGTTCACTGTGAGATTATAACTATTTTTGTATAAAAATAATGAAGTTTGATGTTTGATTCCTTTTCAGGTTTCTATAATTTGATTTTTTTGTATAACTATAGATACATGATTAAGTGTACAATTACTTTGTTAAGTGTTTGTAATTTGACTTAATTGAATGAATGTGAATTAAAGCAATAACTTACAGTCATAATAACACTTAATTAAGAAAATTAACGGTAATATTATGTTTGTTTTCTATTATAATATTTTGTAATATAGTAATCTAAAACTAACCATTGTGTTACTTATTAATTTCAAATACATGGTGAACTTCATCAAAAAATTATCATGACAGTACCTTTGAAGCTACTTATTATATATTGTTAATTTATACTTTGTGATTTTTGTCGCATTATTTTGAACACTAAGTTTTTGAGGTACAAAAATACAAAAAAAAATTCTGTTGCTCCTGTTATAGTGTACAGGTAATGTAATTGAATTTTTATAACAGCTTATTAACATCTAATATGGGATGCAAACTCTGCTAATGATAATGTAAATGAAAAATTTACCATTGTTTTAGACCTGGTCTTATAAACATACATAGATTTTTACATACATTTTAAATACAGATTATCTGGTTAAAATAATGGATATAAATTTAATATAATCAATGGTCAAAACTTATTTAACATTTACAGGTCCTCATAGAGTTAGCAACCCTCGTAAGACATTTAAAAAGGATATTGTGAATCAAAAAGATTCAACTGGAGTAATTTTTGATGAAATGTTATATATGGATGGATATGAGTCCGATTCTTTTGTCACATACTGATATATTCAAAGTATACATACAATATTGTAAATTTTAATATTTTGTAATTTTCACAATCAAGTTGTTCTATTGCACTGTAACTTGTATTATAGTTTCACTTGTAACAAATAGAACCCTGTTTAGAGTCGAAATGGAGATGTTATAGTGTATACTAGATTATAAATACATTTCACGATGTCGCTTGATAGGTGTTATGTTAATAATGCCTTTATTAATTTCCGATGTAACAAAAGAAGAGAAATGAGTATTATTTTTAGAGACAAATTATATCTTTTAATTAAGAGGTTGCGTGTCGGTTTAAAACTTCATTTATTTAGACAATAAGATTAAATGGATGTCTTAGTGCTTTTGTGTAAATTTTTTTGAATAATATATGTGAAAAACTCTCTATGACTTTTAGTTTTCGTATTGGTAATGTCTGTTTGTTTATTTGTCGTTTATATTTGATTTGAGATAATTTTTCTCAGGCTTTCCATAATTTCGCATAGTATAAGACAGCATCGGTTATTGAGGTCTACCTGTCATGGTGTCTTTAAAACCAATAGATACCAATCTAGAAAACAGTTACTACCTACCACGCATGATTCGTCTAGCAAAGAATCTACTCGTTTGTGTGATGATTTATGTCTTTTCAACATTTGCAAGGTATTTGTAGATTGATGTCAGTGTTCATCAGTGGACTATAAGCTGATGGTGATTAATGTACGTGTAGGAAGAATCCATTCCAAAAATATCGCATTGTGTTTACATCAAC